>CAOLHI010009007.1:0-13176 GCA_948474755.1 Ctenosaura bakeri | reverse complement strand
GGCTTCTCACAGAAATTTGGGAAAAGATTTGATGAACATTTGCGGGTTGTCAAACACAGTACCATAAGCTGCTTTCAGTCTAGCTGCTTCCAAACAAATGGATATAAGAAAATTTATGCTAAAAACTGCTTTCTTACATGGAGAAATAGGAACTGTACATTCAAAAACCTTTCCAGGTTTAACGAGAAGAAACCAAATCTGGTTTCCAAGTGAAAAGGTTTGTGTCGACTTACACAGGCTGTGGAGCTTGGAAGAAAACTGGGGACACAATGTTGAAACAATTAGGCTTTAAGCAAGGAGAAGCTGATCAGTATCTATGCACCAGAACCAAAAAGGTTTCCCCCCAACCTTTATCCTATGTTTTCATTTGGGCCACCAACAGAAAAAGACTACTCAGAAGTTGTACATCAAGTGAAAAAAGAAGTGGAATTAAAAAGAGTTAGGAGATGCAAAATACTATTTGAGCATGGAGATTCAAAGAGAACAAGATGGATGGTTTCTACTAAATCAAAAAAAAAAAAGGATTACTAAAAGTTTAGGACTCCAAGATCCCTTGTATTGTAGAACCCCCTTGACCACAGATTTTTTTAAAAAATACTAAAGAAAGTGATGCTTTACCAGAGAAAAAGTCTTTACAGGATAAAAAGACTCCTGTACATGTCTACCAACACAAGACCTGCTATTGCATCTGGTGTAGGGATTTGACAAAAAAAATTAAATTTACCCAACAAAAAAATTTTTGGCTAGAAAAAAGGGTGGTAGAATTAAAAAAGGGACTAAAAATTTGGGAAGCTACCAGCTAGAGAAATTTCCAAAATTAGAAATCCCAAGGTATACAGGAAATTATAAACTCAGTCAGAGGTTTTATTTTTGCATGGAGATGGCCCTATTTCATGGGGCAGCCCCCAAGCAGAGTGTGGTGGCTCTACAGAAGCAGAGTATATTTCATTTATTTTTAAGCATGTAGAGAAAAATTTGGCTTGATCCATTGTTGTCTGATTTTGGAAAAAAATGAAGAAATACCAATTCAAAAAATGGAAGAAACCCCCAAATTATTAAACTTTTAAACAGAGAAGATGAACCACCCCAGCAAGCACATAGGGGAAAAAAACCACAAAATACCTAGCTCACAGAGAAAAAATATCAAAATGAAAAACCGAGATGGTAAACCCCCATCTCCTGACCAAATCCTAGAACCTGCGAGTCAGGGGTGCATGGGACGGGGGAAAAGGGGGGTTGGGGGTGAAAACCCTTTCCAATGCCCAATGAAATAGTTTGCCCTTTCATGTTTTATTGTAAGCATAGAGAACCCCCGATTGTTGGTTAACACCTCTTCCTCCAGCACGTACACATTCCTTTGTTTCTAGTAAAAGGTTTCCTGCCATTTACTCCCCCCCCCTTCCCCTTTTTGACCTAAAGAAAGGCCCCGAGGGGAAAGGGATCATTGGCAGCAAGATGGGGAAGTGTTGAATTTAACTGTTTTTGTGTTTTTTTAAAAATGTGTCGGGGGGCCCCCTGGTAATCTGTTCAACTTCCGTCTTTGTGCGATTACAAAAAAACCCCTCTGCTGATTGAGAGTCTCATTACCAAGGTCTCTAATATTTTTTTTTTTTCAATTTCCCCAACGGGGCGCACCCCGTGATGCGCAAAGCATCAAGGTAATTGCCAAATTACCTTTCCCCACAGACGCCTTTTGGGGAACTTTACATTTCCCCTTGGAAATTTTTGGTTTTTTGCCTCCAAGGAAAATTTTTCCAATGCCCTGTTGAAAAAAAACCCCCATGGGGAGGGGGAAAACCACAGCAGCAGGCATCTGCCCAACAAAAAAAAGGACCTTATCAAAGGGTTTTAGCATTGGCCCATCTGAACTTTTCTAAACCGTTCCTCATACAACTAGGATAGGAGTATGGGGTATACTCCTCAGATAGGAGTATAGGACAGTTCTGCCCAAAGGAATTAATGGCACTCAGCGTGTTAAGCGATGTTCCCCGAAATTTTTTAGCTCCCATGTCGGGAAAAAGGTTAAAATTTCCAGGATACAATGCAAAGATAACCAAAGGGGGAGGGTTGTTTTGGGTTTTATTTGGGGGTGGATTTCCAAAGGCCAAAAATTATCCGGCCCCCTAGGGGTTTAGTTTGTGACCAGAGCCATGATAAAAGGCCAATTGAGTGGGGATCGAAGAGACTGGGGGTTTTGGTCTGTTGGTTCTGTGATGGTTCCACCATCCCCGTGGAGGGGTACCCACGGAAAATTTGGATTTACAGTTTCCCTTTCCCCCCATAAAAAGCCAGGCCTCACTCCACCCAAAGGGGCCCGGGAAACTAGAAGTCTTAAGGCTAACTTACAAAAATTGCCCCAAATTAGCCATCTACACGGCCAATTGGCCCCCTGCTCAAGCAGCAGGTGTGTGGTTTCCCAAATTGGATCTGAAATGATTTAAAAAGACTGCAGAGGGGAAAACCATACCCCATCTGGACAAATGGGTTCACATTGCTGCCGAATTGGAGAGGACTGTACCAAAGGGGTTTCCACTTGAGGACTTAAAAGGGAAAGGCACGGCTTCTTGTTTTTGGGAAAAACCCGGGGCAGATGCCCTTGCCAGGGAAAAGTTTTGCAGGCCCAGGGGCTCCCTTTCCCCGCTCATTGTCATCGCGGGAATGCAATTTTTAAACAGTTAAATGCCCCCCCCTTAACAAAAAAGGGGAAATACGGAAATTTCTGAGCAGGCCAGGAAGGGTCTGACCAGTCTGGTTTTTTTTAAAAAAAGAGAAAATTTGGGAGGGCCTGTGTTTCGTTTAGGAGGCAGTTTAGATAGAGCCAAAAAATTTTTGGGTTTGGAATGAAGCAAGATTTTTAACCAGTGGGGTTAAAATTGTTATTTTGTCCAGGGTCAATGCTGACCCCTCCACCCAAGGCTCCCATTCAGCAGCAACGGTTTTGAGGGTTTTGGGAAATTCATTTCACGGGGTGAGGTGCCCCAAAGACAAGGCGCTGGGCAAAAACGCCAACGATTCTATATAGCGAAGCTCAAGCCATTCGTTGGTACTTCAAAAGGTGGTGCACTCCTCAGGAAAGGTTTTGGGATGCCAAACTGCCCATCATTTTTATGGCCTTCAGAGGCACAGGGGGAAAAAAGGTTTCTACACCACACATGGTTATACGGGGGGCGAAAAATGATGTTGCAAGAAGCCTTTTGTATTGACATCAGATTTGGAACCCGTTGTCCGGGAACAACGAGTGGGTGAAAAATCTGATTCAGCATATGGGCCCCAATTTAAGAAAAAACCCAAAAAAAGAGGGACAAAGACGGGGAATGGGTACATCATGGAGTGGGAAAAAGGGGCAGCTGGTCCTGTATAGGAATTTCATGAGACAAATACTTTGCCGTTATAGGCCGGGGGCCCTGTACCCATTGAAAAAAGGTTTCCCCCCGTGGCTATCGTCCGTTTTTCCCTAAGAAGAAAGGAAGACTGGCTTAAGTTCTTCCAGGGCCCCCATTTAAAAGAGGGGAAAAGGTCAACCTGTAAACCCGCCTTTTGGGGTTTTATTTGGGAGTTTTAAACCGCCCGAAATCCAATGTAAGTCCAGTGAGTTATCAGACTTCCTTAAGTCACAAGGAAGTACCAGCCGTTTTTTGTCCGAAAATGTTTGTCTCAGTTTACGAGGTAAATGATGTCTAATTTAGACAGAAAGGACTGGTACTCCTCATTTTTGTTTATAGCCCCCGTACATATACAAAAATATATATATATATATAGACAGAGAAGACCACAACCCCCTATATCTTGGGTTCCCTAAGGGGGGAGGAATGGGACCGGGAACGTGGGTTTCGGTTTTGTTTCCCTTCTTTAAACATGTCCTCCCTCTAAAAACCCAAATTTAAACAAAATACTACAAAAGATGGATAAAAACTTTGGGGTGGGTACATCATGCATGCCAGTTGGGAAGAAGGGCAGCTGGTCCTGTATAGGAATTTCTATAAGAACAAACACCTCGGTTTCCCGTACCCATTGTAAAAACGATTTCCCCCCTGTTATTTAAGTCCGGGATTCAAAATATAAAATTGCCCCCCCGGCAGGGAATGAAAACCCTTTTTGTTCACCTGCCAAAACTTCACCCGGATTTTGAAGGGTTCCCCCTGGGGAAAAAAGTCGTGCCCCCTCCCCCCCTTTTCCAAAAGCTTCCCTGGCATGTACTCCAACTTAAATGCAGTTGCAAAAACATTGAGGTAGTCGCTTATTTTAACTCTCAACCTGTTGTCACCACTATGGTTCTAAATTTTTCCATTTTAAAAACCTCCAAGGTCATTCCTGCCTGCCCGCCGGTTCTAAAACCAGCAGGGAGCATGGCAAAAGCGGGGGCTGTTGTTTTCCCACCCACACACTCGCCCTAAGGAGAGCGTCCCACAATGCTTCGCTTAAATGAGTGTAGGAAAACGACAGCCACGGGGTTTTTCCCTATCCCCTTGTGTTCCCTCCTAATTTCAGCGGAAAGGAACTAAGCGATAATTAACAATGGATTGCCCAAAAAAGGAAATTGGGGGAGTCCCTCCCCTGGGGGGTTTAAAGCGCGAGGAATTTGGGTTTGATCAACCCCCACCCTTACACAAACCCCACACTAACCCTAGCCCAACCCCAGCCCCTAAACCCCAAACCCCAACCCAGCCCCAAAACCAGGCCCCGAAAAAATAACGCTAGCCCTGTCCTAAACCCCATCCCCAACCCTAACTGTGACCCAAACCCCAACCCCAAACCAAGCCCAACCCCATTTAAAAAGGGCCCCAAAAGTCTAACCCTAAAACCCAAGCCTAACCCAACCCCAGGGGTTCCCCGATGTCCAACCCAACCCTAGACCCAACCCTAACAATAAACCATAAACACAAACCCTACCCCTACCCTAAAGGGGCCCTCCCCAAACCAAGGCTTTCCTTTAAACCCCAACCACGGCCCTATAAATGAGCCATAACCGTGACCATAATCCAAACCCCAAGAGTAGCCCCAAGTAAACCCCAACCCTGACTTAGCCATAACCCTTCCCTAGGCCTAACACTAGCCCTAACCCCAATGGGCCCAACTCTACCCCTTACAGTAGCCCCAAAAATCCCCCTTTGCCCCCCCCAGGGAACCCAACCCCATACCTAGCTCAAAAATTTGCCCCCAACCTTAACCCCGGCATAAATCTATCCTGTAACCCTTTTTTCTAAAAGGAAACCTAAACCCCAACCCCAATTTTTGCCCCAAAGGCCCCAAACCAAACCCCAACACTATCCCTAAGCCAAACTGCAGCCCTCTGCCTAACCTGAGCCCCAACTTTTAAACCCCAACCCTTTAAACCCCGACCAACCCCACCTTAAAACCCCCCCCTTTAACCAAAACCCCAACCCTTTTAATTTTAAATGTAACCCAACCCTAGGATAAACCCTTTTTAACCCCAACCCTAAGGGTTAAACCCCTTTAAACCCGGGGCCCAAAAATTGGGGAAACCCCAACCCCCTTTTTCCCAAGGGGGTATTTTAATTTTTTCCCTAACCTTTTTTTTAACAACTTGCCCTTTTTTTTTTTACCCTAAATTTTTAACCCTTTGCCCAACCCCCCCCCTATAAACCTTGGGGAAAACCTTTCAAAGGCCCAAACCCCCGGCCCCACCGGGACCACCCATCCGAGCCCCAAACCCCCCCTAACCCTTTTTAAAGCTTGTCCCCTTTTTCCCTTTTTAAATTAGCCCCTTTCACTAATGGGGTTTTGGGGCCCCCCAACCCCTTAGCCTTTTCCCGCCCTTTTCCCCTTCCCAACCCTTTTCCCAATTCCCTTTTTAAAAGTTTTCCCTTTTTAAAAGTAACCCGGGAATTTAGCCCTGCCCTGGGGGCCCTTTAACCACTATTTTGGCTGCTTTGGAAATCCACCCCACGTGACACCAAGGCAACAGTCCATTTGGTTATCTTTGCATTGTATACCTGGCCATTCTGGACCTTTCCAGACATGGGAGCTCAAATTACGGGGAGCATACGCTTAACACGCTCAGTGCCATTCAATTGCTGCGACAGAACTGCTCCTATACTCCTATCTGAGGAGTATACTCCTATACTCCTATCCTAGTTGTATGAGGAACGGTTTAGAAATGTTCAGATGGGCCAATGCTGACGCTTTGATAAGGTCCTTTTTTAGTTGGGCAGATGCCTGCTGCTGTGCATTTCCCCTCTCCCCAGTGGGCATTCTTTTTCAACAGGGCATATCGAGGCTTTGCCTTGGAGGCAAAAGACTCAATAAATACCTAGAGAAATGTAAAGTTCCCAACAGCGAACGTCTGTGGGGAAAGGTAATTTGGCAATTACCTTGATGCTTTGCGCATCACAAGTGCGCCCCGTTGGGGAAATTGAAAAAAAAAAAAGGGAATATTGAGAGACCTTGGTAATGAGACTCTCAATCAGCAGAGTATTTTAGTAATCGCACAAAGACGGAAGTTGAACAGATTACCAGGCCCACCCAGACACACTTAGAATAAACACAAAAACAGTTAAATTCAACACTCACATGCTTGCTGCCAATGATCCTGTTGGGCGTTCTTGGAGCCTGCTTTCAGGTCAAAAGGCGAAGGGGGGAGTGGATGGCAGGAGAACCTTTTACTAGAACAAGGAATGTGTACGTGCTGGAGGAAGAGGTGTTAACCAACAATCAGGGAGTTCTCTCTATGCTTACAATAGACATGCAAGCAAACTATTTCATTAGGCATGCAAAGGTTGTCACTCCCAACACCCCTTCTCAACCGTGCATGCACCCCTGACTCGCAGGTTCTCAGGATTTGGTCAGGAGATCAGCTACCATCTCAGTGTTTGGATCATCTTGATCATTCCTTTCTCTGTGAGCTCACGTACTTTGTGGTATCTTGTTCCTATGTGCTTGCTGCGTGGTGTCATCTTCTCTGTTTGAGAAAGTTTAATAAGCTCTGGTTGTCTTCCATTACTTGAATTGGTATTTCTTCATATATTCCAAAATCAGACAACAATGGATCAAGCCAAAGTTATTCTTACATGCTTCAGAGAAATATACTCTGCTTCTGTAGAGCCACCAGCCTCTGTGGCTGCCCCATGAAATAGGGCCATCTCCATGCAAAAATAGGAAACCTCTGACTGAGTGATAATCTGCTGTATCACCTTAGCATACTAATTTTGGATTGCTACTAGCTGGTAGCTTCAATTTATAGTCCCTTTTAAGTATCTAGCCACCCTTTTTACTCCAGCCGAATATTTCTTTGTCGGTGAGTTAACTTTTCTTGCTCAGAATCCCTACACCAGATGCAATAGCAGGTCTTGTGTTGGTAGACATCTACAGGAGTCTTCTTATCCTGTAGAGACTATTCTCTGGTAAAGCATCACTTTCTTCAGTATTTAAGAAAATCTCTGGTCAAGGGCGTTGCTACAATACAGGCATCTTGGAGTCCTGAGCTCAGTAATCCTTTAGCAATACGTAATGTTTTTGCCCTCCCTGCTTCGTTCAGTTACGTATTGCTAAAGGATTACTCGAAAGCTTAGGACTCCAAGATGCCTGTATTGTAGCAACGCCCTTGACCACAGATTTTCTTAAAAATACTGAAGAAAGTGATGCTTTACCAGAGAATAGTCTCTACAGGATAAGAAGAAGACTCCTGTACATGTCTACCAACACAAGACCTGCTATTGCATCTGGTGTAGGATATTAGAGCAAGAAAAGTTAACTCACCGACAAAGAAATATTCGGCTGGAGTAAAAAGGGTGGCTAGATACTTAAAAGGGACTATAAATTGAAGCTCCACTAGCAATCCAAAATTAGTATGCTAAGGTGATACAGCAGATTATCACTCAGTCAGAGGTTTCCTATTTTTGCATGGAGATGGCCCTATTTCATGGGGCAGCCACAAGCAGAGTGTGGTGGCTCTACAGAAGCAGAGTACATTTCATCATCGGAAGCATGTAGAGAATAACTTTGGCTTATCCATTGTTGTCTGATTTTGGAATATATGAAGAAATACCAATTCAAGTAATGGAAGACAACCAGAGCTTATTAAACTTTCTCAAACAGAGAAGATGACACCACGCAGCAAGCACATAGGAACAAGATACCACAAAGTACGTGAGCTCACAGAGAAAGGAATGATCAAGATGATCCAAACACTGAGATGGTAGCTGATCTCCTGACCAAATCCTGAGAACCTGCGAGTCAGGGGTGCATGCACGGTTGAGAAGGGGTGTTGGGAGTGACAACCTTTGCATGCCTAATGAAATAGTTTGCTTGCATGTCTATTGTAAGCATAGAGAACTCCCTGATTGTTGGTTAACACCTTTTCCTCCAGCACGTACACATTCCTTGTTCTAGTAAAAGGTTCTCCTGCCATTTACCCCCCCTTTTTTCCTTCGTTTTTGACCTGAAAGCAGGCCCCGGGAAAACCCCAACAGGGATCATTGGCAGCAAGCATGTGAGTGTTGAATTTAACTGTTTTTGTGTTTATTCAAAGTGTGTCTTCCTGGTAATTTTCAATTTCCGTCTTTGTGCGATTACTAAAATACTCTGCTGATTGGATCTCATTCCAAGGTCTCTCAATACCCCTTTTTTTCAATTTCCCAACGGGGCCCTGGTGATCGCAAACTAAGGTAATTCCAAAATTACCTTTCCCCCAATTCCTGTTAAATTTTACATTTCTCTAGGGATTTTTTGAGTCTTTTGCCTCCAAGGCAAACCTGGATATGCCCTGTTGAAAAAGAATCCCACTGGGAGAGGGGAAATGCACAGAAAAGGGCTTTCCCCAAAAAAGGACCTTATAAAGCGTAGCATTGGCCCATCTGAACTTTTCTCCGCCTCATAAATAGGATAGGAGTTAGACTCCTCAGATAGGAGTATGGAGCATTCTGTGCAGCAATTGAATGGCACTCACGTTTTAAGCTATGTCCCGTAATTTGAGCTCCCATGTCGGGAAAGGTCCAAAATGGGCCGGTATCAATGCAAAGTTTGGGGGGGAGGGGGGTTTTCCAAAAGCAGCCAAAAGATTATCCCTCCCTATTCTGTTGTGACCAGAGCCATGCATGAGGGGCCCAAATTTAGGGGGGAAAGAGCTCGGGATTGGTCTTTTGGGTTCTGTGATGGTTCCACCATGCCCGTGGGGCCCCAGGGCGGTTTGGATCACAGATTCCTTCCCCCTATGGGGAAAAGCCGGGCCTCACTCCAGCCAAGCGGCCGAACTGAACCTTAAGGCTATCTTAAGCAAAATTTCCATTACCATCTCCCGGACTAGATTGGACTGCTCAAGCAGCAGGTGTGTGGTTTCCAATTATTGAAATGACTTAAAGAGCAGATGGGAAACCTTAGCCCATCTGGACAAAGGGGTTTCACATTCTCCCAAATTGGAGGGCTGCCCTACATGGGTTACTCACGTCCGAGGACTTCAAAAGAAAGGCCGGCTTCTTGTATTTGGAACAACCGGGAAACCCTTGCCAGGGACACATTTTTGCGGGACGATGGGGCTCCCATCGCTGCTATTGTCAACTCGTTTATTGTCATCGCTGCCAATGTCAACTCGAAACATTTTCCCCTCCCAGGTTGAGGGCACCCTCCAAAAAGGGGAAAACCCAGAAATTTCTGGGGCCAGGAAGGGCTCTGACGAGTCTGCCGTTTTAAAATAGAGCAAATTGACGCTGTGTTCTCGATGAGGAGTCTTTAGATGACCCCAAGAAACCGGTTGGTGGCCCCAGATGAAGCAAGATGTTTAAACCCGGGGGGGTTAAAAATTGTTATCTTTGCCAGGGGAATGCTACCCCCCCACCCAAGGCTCCCATTAGCAGCAACGGGTTGAGGGTCTTGGAATTATTTTGGTAGGTGACCCAAGAGTTGAGCAAGGGCGGGGAACGCCCGTTCTATATAGCGAAGCTAAGCCATTCGTTGGTTTTAAATTTTCACCCTCAGGGAAAAGGTTGGGGGGAAAACTCCCCCTCATCTTGATGGCCTTAGAGGCCAGTGGGATCAAATGGTTCTACACCACACGGTTATGACAGGGGAAAAAGTGTTTTCAAAAAGCCTTTTGTATTGACATCAGATTTTGGGAACCCTTGTCCTGAACAAGAGTGGGTGAAAAAACTTTAAAAAGGCCAAATTTAAACAAAAACAAAAAATGGAAAAAACTGGGATGGGTACATAGGGGGAAAAAAAAACAGCTGGTCCTGTATAGGAATTTCTATGAGAACAAACACTCTCTTTCCGCTTACCGGGCCCGCCCCGTAAAAAAATTTTTCCGGGGTTTTATCGTCCGTATTCCTAAAAAAAGGAAGCTGGCTTAAGTTCTTCCCGTCCCCCAGTTAAAGATGGAAAGGTTTCAACCCCCTCTGTGGTAATCCCCGAGTGGGGGAAACCCGGCCCCCCAATGTAAGTCCAGTGAGTTATCAGACTTCCTTAAGTCACAAGGAATACCAGCCGCTAATTTTCCGAGATGTTTGTCTCAGTTTAGAGGTAAAAGATGTCTGAATGAGACAGAAAAGGTGGGGACCCCCATTTTTTGTTTTTTAGCCCTTACATATACTATAAATATATTTTATTTTTATGACAAAAAGCTCACAGACTCCATATCTTGGGTTCCCTACAAAAGGGAAAGGGACCGGTAAGTGGATTTCGGTTTTGTTTTCCCCTTCTTTTAAAAATGTCCTCCTCTCAAACCAAATTAAGCAAAATCTCAAAAGATGGATAAAAGACTGGGGTGGGTCATCATCATCCCCGTGGGAAGAAGGCAGCTGGTCCCGTTTTAACTAAAACAAACACTCTCTTGCCGCTCTATGGCTGGGTCCCGTACCCATTTGATTTCCCCCTGCTTATCAATTACAATAAATAATTGCCACCCGGCAGGGAATGAAAAAACCTTTTTGTTCACCTGCCCAAAAATTCACCCCCCGACAGGTTTCCCCTGGGAAAAAAGTCGTGCCCCGTCTATACACCTCCTAAGCTTCCCTGGGATTCTCCAACTGCATCCGCAAAACAAGGTAGTCCTTTTTTGAACTCTAAACCCTTTGTCACCACTATGGTTCTAAATTTTACCATTTTAAACACCTCCAAGGTATTCCTGCCTCCAGCCGTAAAAACCAGCATGGGAGCACTGGCAAGAGCGGTGGCTGTTGTTTTCCCACCCACCCCTGCCCTAAGGAACGTTCACAATGCTTGCTTAGAGTGAGTGTAGGAAAACGACACCCACGGGTTTCCAGTGCTCCCATTGTTCCATCCTTTTCACAAAACAGGAACTGGAAGCGCAATAATTACAGCAAGGATAAAACAAAGGAAATTGGTGAGCCTCCGCTCTGGTTTTAAACCCAGCGCGAGGAATGGATTTGATCAACCCTAGCCCTTTAGCCCCAACCCCCAGCCCCAACCCTAGCACTAAACCTAACCCTAACCCTAGCCCAAATCCAGCCCAACCCTAGCCCTAAACCTAAACCTAGCCCTAACGCTAGCCCTGTCTCTAACCCTATCCCTAACCCTAACTGTGACTGAAACCCGAGCCCTAAACCAAGCCCTAACCCTATCCCTAACCTGTCCCTAAACCGAGCCTAACCCTAAACCTAAGCCTAATCCTAACCCTAGCGCGAACACTTACCTAGATGTAAACCTAACCCTAACCCTAGACCCAACCCTAACAATAAACCATAACAAAAACCCCCTACCACAAACCCTAGCCTGGCGCTAAGCCTACCCCTAAGCCTATCCCTAAACCAAGAGTTTACCTTAACCCTAACCACGGCCCTATCAGTAGTTTAGCCTCCGTGACCATAATAAGCCCCAAGTCCCCTAACGCTAACCCTAACCCAAACCCCACCCCAAAACCCCTTTCCCCTAGCCCTAACACTAGCCGAAACCCCTAACCCTACCCTTACCTAGACCTAACTCTACCCTTACAGTAGCCCTAAAACTAATCCTAACCTAACCCTAACCTAACCCTCCCCTACCCTGGTCCTAACCCTAATATACCTAGCTCTAAACCACCCTAAACCTAACCTTAACCCTGGCACTAAATCTATCCGTAGACCTAATCTTTTCTTTTAAAAGGGAAAACCCTATTCCTAACCCTAACCGTGACCGAAACACTAGCCCTAAACAAGCCTACTATCCCTAAGCCAAACTGCAGCCCTCTGCCTAACCTGAGCCCTAACTTTAACCCTAACCCTAACCCTAGACTGAACCCTACTAAACCATAGCCTTAACCCTAACCCTAACCAACCCTAACCCTAACCCTAAGTGTAACCCTAACCCTAAAACCCCTTAACCCCAACCCTAGCCCTAACCCTAACCCAAGCCCTAACGATGAGGAAACCCTAACCATTACCCAAGCTATAACGCTATCCCTAACCTTAACACTTGCCCTAAGCCTAGCCCTAAACTTAACCCTAGCCCTAACCCCAACCCTATAAATATCCTAACCTAAACCTAATCAAAGGCGTAAACCTAGGCCTCACCGTACACCTCATCAGAGCCCAAACCCTAACCCTAAGCACCCTGTCCCTAAGTGAGCCCTAGCACTAATGGTAGCTCCAACCCTAGCCTTTACCCTACCCTGCCCCTATCCCTACCCTAACCCATCCTTAAAAGTATCCCTAACCGTATCCCGAATACTAGCCCTGACCCTAGCCCTAACACTACCCCTAACCCTAACCGTAGCCCTAACCCTAGTATTAGACCAAACATAACTATAAACCTAACCTAGCCCTATCCCTAACGCTAACCCGCCAAACCCTTTACCCCTAACACTATCCTTTACATGAACACTAGCCGTTTCCCAAGGTCTAACACCAACCCTACGCTACACTTAACACTAGCCCTAACCTGAAACTTAACCCTGCACTAAATCTATCCCTAAATTCCCAGCTCTAAGAGTAACCCTATCACTCACCCTAACCGTGACAGAAACACTAGCCCTAAACCAAGCCCTAACAGTATCCCTAGCCTAACTGAGCCCTGTGCCTAACCTGAGCCCTAACCTTAACCCTAACCCTAACCCTAGCTCGAACATTAACCCTAGCTAAAACTCCCTAACACTTACCCTAGCCGTAACCCTCCCCTCCCTAGCCCTAACCCTAACCCAAGCTAACGATAGAGCAAACCCTAACCATTAACCTGTCGAAAACCCCAAAATAAAACGTTTCCCTCACCCTAACACTTGCCCTAACCCTAGCC
>CAOLHI010009000.1:0-15165 GCA_948474755.1 Ctenosaura bakeri | reverse complement strand
TTGGAGCCGGGCAGGATCGAACTCACAACCTTGTGGATTGCAGTACTGGCATTTAACCACTTTTTTCATCCCTACTGGTTAGTTTAGAGTTCCTGAGATAATTTTGTGCTGGTGCTGTAAATCATCTCCTGAAAGTGGTTATGGGCCCAGTTCTCAGCCAGTATAACCCAGTTCTTCCAAGTGGTGGCCAGTGAGACGGTGACATAGTCTTGATCTGGCTGAACTCCTGAGTTGGAGCACCTCGTGGGAGTTTTTTTCTTTGCAGAGTGAGTTTTTAAACTCCAGCATAATTGCCTGACTGGTTTTGCCTCTCCACTGTGTTGAAGGATATCCTTATCTTTTGTTTTTGTTCAGTCTGTATTGCCAAGAGAGGTTTGCATTTTTGATATGATGAGGAAGATCTTCCTAGAGCTAGAGGTGAGAGGAATGACTTTTGCAGAGGCTCAGAAGTTTTATATCATCCTGAGTAGTCTCAACCAGGACTGGGACTTCCTGCATTACAGCTTTCAAACTCTGGCTGAGCGAGAGTTAAATCTTGACCTGGTGATGTCCAGAGTGTTAGAAGAGCAGGACAGACAGGAGTTTGAGGCAAGCAGCGGTGATGTACGGCGAGCTGCACGAGCTGCCTCAAGGAAATCAGACGAGAGCCACGTGCTGCCTTCACCTGGAGAGAAGATTGCATCATGCAGCCATGTGAGACGCTGTTTTCTCTGTGGAAAGCCGAGGCATCTGAGAAAGGATTGCAAGGTTTCAGGATCCAGAGGGGAAAAAAACCAGGCAAGGAGAGTCCAGGGGAAAAGGGATTCTTAAACCCAAAAGCTGACAGCGTTTTTGTAGCAGCAGCAGAGGACGCTACAAAGGCTCGTCGGTACTGGCTCTTAGACAGTGGGTCCATGCATCATGTGGTGAACTGTCTAAAACTACTGAAAAACACCAAGCAGGCCCCATTCACAGTGTGAGCTTGGCTGATGGAGCTCAGTTGAAAAAATGTACAGTTGAAAAAATGGGAACTGCATTTGCACCTTGTTTGGGGAAAAATTGTGACAATGTACTGTGTGCAGAAAACCTTGAAAACTGTCTGTTAAGTGTCTCATGCCTGATAAATGATGGTTATGAAGTACTGTTCAAAGGTAATGAGTGTACAGTAAGTTTGGGCGTAAAGTTTGTGCCAGGGGAGTTAAGAGAAACAGGTTGTATTACATGTTGCCAAATACTGAAAATTCAAATGTGTCAACAGTAGTAACCAATGTACTCCTGCATAATCAGTGTGGCCATTATTTATACAGAGTCATGGCCCATGCAAATTTTAATGGCTTGTCACAATTGGCTAAAGTGTGTCCAAATCTCAAAGTTAACAAATGTAACAAATTTCTGGATTGTTCTGTCTGTAAAAAGGTAAAAGTCAAGTCCTATCCTGTGGCAAAGGAAAGCCGAATTGTAAGCACCAGACCATTTCAAGTTGGGAATGCTGACCTGGCAGGTCCATTCCGGGAGAGTGAAGGTCGGTCAAAGTACATATTTTTGATCATAGATAGGCATACGAGGTATAGTTTTGTGTTTCTGCTGAAAACCAAAAATGAGGCTTTTGAAAAATTCAAGAATTGGGTGAATATGGTGGAAAGAGAATTCCCATACAAAGTAGTGTGCCTCAATACTAAGTGGGGTGGTAAGTTCTGTGGAAACAAATTTCAAAATTGGCTAAAACAAAAAGGCATACAACATAAAACCACAAACCCTTATGCTCCTTCTGAAAATGGGCTTGCAGAGAGAAGGCTTGGGGTCCTGCAGTCCATGAAGGATTGCATGTTGTTAGATTCTCAATCCCCAGATGGTTTGTGGAGTGAAGCTGTTCTGGCAGTAAATCACGTGGTAAACAGAATGTGGAACTCAAGCATTAATCAGACTCCATATTTTCTGTTGTATGGCCGTGCACCTAATTTGGACTATCTGAGGATCTTTGGCCAATATGCAAATGTACTGATTCCCAGCCAATTGAGAAGGAAAGGTCAACCGAAATGGAGACGGTTGAGATTTGTAGGTTACACTGGGAACAAGTACTGGTTTAACATGGGGAATGGACAGGTGGTGTACTCCAGAAGTGCAAACTTTGAAACACTGTGATCATGAAGTGTTTGTACAGCCATTTGAGCCTGAGCAAGTTCAAAGCCCTCAAAAAGGAGGGGCAAGAACAACAGATACCACACAGCATACACCTAAGGCATCTCCAGATGCAACACAAGTCCCTTTCAGTGCACGAAACATACCAACTCCCAATTTCCAGGTGAAAATAGAGCCAGAAATGGAGGGGGTGGTTGGTAGTTCTAGTGATGATGACTCAAGCAGAGTAGATGTCATCATTCCTAGAAGGACCAAAATGGTGAGAAAAGCTCCTGACAGGTTTGTTGTGCAGGAAGCAAGAGTGTGCATGGTTGAGGTGATGAGCCTGAAAGTTTTGAGGAGATGTTGAAATGTCCAGAGGCATTTCAGGAAGGAAATGTGGAATGCAGCAATAGATGCTGAATTTGATTCTATGGTAGACAAAAAGGTGTTTGAAGTGGTAGAGAGGCCAAAAGATCAAAAAGTTGTTGGTTGTAGGCGGTCTACAAGAAAAAGAGCTTGCCTGATGGTAGTGTGAAACATAAGGTGAGGTTGGTGGCAAAGGGTTTTTCATAGAAGTATGAGAACTTTGATAAAACTTTTTCACCAACAGCAAAGCCAGAAAGCCTTAGGTTAGTGTTGGCACTGGCAGTGAAGAAAGGAATGGAAGTTAGACATTTTGATTTTGAAACTGCATATCTGAATGCAACGTTGGATGAAACAGTGTTTATGGAGCAAGCTCCTGGTTATGATTGTGCTGGAGAAAATAAAGTTTACAGGCTGAGAAAGGCCATCTATGGACTGAAGCAGTCAACAAGATGCTGGAATCTGTTTGTACATGAGGAATTGTGCAAATTAGGATTTAAAAGAAGTATTGCCAATGCATGTGTGTACACAAGAGGCACTGGTGATGAGAGTATAGTGCTAGTTATCTATGTAGACGATCTTTGTGTGATGGCAAGAAGCTTAGACCAGATAAGGTGTGTACAAAAGCAGTTGGAAAACAAGTTCAAGTTAAAGGATTTGGGGTGTTTGACAGTACATTGGATAGACGTTGAAAGGTCACACAGTGGCGAAGTGTTCATGAGCCAAAAGAATATTGAACAGGTTGTTGAAAAGTGTGGCTTGAAGGACACCAAAACAACCAAAACACCAATGACAGTGGATTTTGTGCAATTAGTCTGATAAATTGTTTGAAAGGCCGGATCTGTACCATTCAGTGATGGGCAGTTTGTTGTATGTTGCGAACCATACTAGGCCTGATATTAGTTATGGCGTTGGGCCATAACTAATATCAGTAGGAGAGTGGCAAAACCCGGAGTTATTGACTGGATAGCTTTAAAAAGAGCTGTATGGTATTTAAAAGGAACTTGGGATCTATGTCTCAAGGTGGCAGGGAGTGAAGCGAAAATGGAATGCTTTGTTGACAGCTCCTTTGCTTTTGAAAGTGATAAGAAGTCTGTCGCTGGACTGGCTATAAAATATGCAGACAGCTTGGTTGCATGGAGATCCAGGAAACAGAACTGTGTTGCTCTAAGTACCACTGAAGCTGAGTTTGCAACGAACGAAATATCTGGTGAGATACAGTGGGTGAAGCAACTGCTGATGGACATTGGGGAGACATGTGAGACCCCAATTAGTGTGAAAGAGGATTCACAAGCATGCATTGCCATGGCTGAGGCCAAGAACCTAAAGAATAGGACAAAATACATAGGTGTGTGTTATCAGAATGTGAGACAATTGATCCAGGAAGGCCTCATAAGGCTGGAGTATTATGAGTCAGAGTGCAATACAGCTGACATACGAAAGCACTGCCAGTACCCAAACATGAAAGGTTGGTCAAAGAATTGGGACTGGAAAGGTATAACACAACGCACTAAAAATATGACATGCCATCAAAGTATTTTGAAAGGGATTGTTGGATAAAAAATGCAATGACATTTGCCCCAGTGGAAAATACATTTGATTTAGCATGTGAAACACCTGGGGAATGACTACGCAAGTGATGACACATTCCCTAGGGGACATGCAGTAAGGGCTGAGTCGTGATACTGCAATCACGGCAAGGGGCTGCATCATGTTAATGGCCCTGACTGATGACCAGCAAGCAGATGTGCATAAAAGGGAAGCGGAATGCTTGCTCTCTCTCCGACTTTTGTTTGATGTCTCTGCACTAAAACTCTGCCTGTGATCTGCACATCCTGTGTATTGATGTACATATTGCAACAGAGAAGATTAAAGCCTCCAGGTATTTTGAATGACAAACTCTGTGTCTGTGAGTAACTAACCTGTGGGTAGAGGAGTCAGGGAAGAATGTATCCTTTGCTGTAGTTGTACTCTGCTGCACACGCTTTTTGCTGTTTGGAAACTCTGCTATATCTACGATTGCCTGTGGGGCAATGTGTCCAGAGAGCATCAGTTCCGGAAATAATTTTGTGCTGGTGCTGTAAATCATCTCCCGACAAGCTTTAGGCAAACCAATCTGGGGGTTCTCAGGGGCTGAGAGTGTGTGACACATCCAAGGTCACCCAATGGGTTTCTATGGCCCAGCGGGGATTTGAACCCTGGTCTCCAGGGTCGCAGTTCAAGGCTCAAACCACTTTTCACAGGCCTTCCTTCCTTTGTACTTTTCTCATCCCTACTGGTTCCTTGAGAGATAGGAGAGAGAGAAAGAGAGAGTAGACATTACCTGCGGGTTGCAAGGCACAATAAGGAGGGGCTGATGGGAGCTGCAGTACATAGGAACTTCCTGGAATCCATCCGGAATCTCCCTTCTATCCCTGCCTGCCTTCCCCTCAAGTCAGGCCACCTATGTGCTGCAGCTCCCAAAAGCTCCTTCACAGGACACAGTGAGAAGGGGCTGATGGGAACTGCAATACATAGGAACTTACCGGACTCCACCTGGGATCCTACTTGCGCCGCTGCCTGCACCCCCCCCAAGTCAGGCTGCATACGTGCTGCAGCTACCAAAAGGCCCTTCCCAGGACACAATGATGAGGGGCTGATGGGAGCTGCAGTACATAGAAACTTCTAGGAATCCACCCAGGATCCCCCTCACACCCCTGCCTGCCTCTCCACCAGGTAAGCTGCCTATGCACTGGAACTCCCAAAAGCTCCTTCACAGGACTCAATAGGGAGGGGCTGATGGAAGCTGCAGTACATAGGAACCTCCAGGAATCCACCAGCAAACCCTTTGAGCCCCTGCTGGCACTCCCCCCAAGTCAGGCTGCCTATGCGCTGTAGCTCCCAAAGGACTCTTCCCAGGACAAAATGAGGAGGGGCTGATGGGAGCTGCAGTACATAGGACCTTGCAGGAATCCCCCAGAATCCCCCTTGCACTCAGTTATGCCCCCCAGTTGGGTAGCTTATGTGCTGGAGTTCATAAAAGCCCCTTTGCAGAACTCAACAGTGAGGGGCTGATGGGAGCTGCAGTACATGGGAACTTTCAGGAATTCACCTGGGATTCATCTCGCATGCCTGCCTGTCTTCCCTCTCCTAGTCAAGCGGCCTACCCGCTGGAGCTCCCAAAAGCCCCCTCACAGGACTCAATAAGGAGTGATTGATGGGAACTGCAATACAAAGGAACTTCCTGGAATCCACCCAGGATCCCACTTGAGCCCCTGCCTGCCTTGTCAGTCTCCAGTCAGGCTGCCCATGCGTTACAGCTTCCAAAAGACCCTTCCCGGGGCACATCATCCAGATCATCTGCAGGCACAGAAGCAGAGGTAAGGTGACAGGATCACTCCATGTGGCAGCTGAGACACAACAACATTTTGACTTTTCTCTTGTCCTGCTTGCATTATCTCTTTCAAATCACCATACCCAATGTCCAGATCATGATAGCAGGCACAGCACTGTAACACGGATTTCCCTTATCCGCTCAAGGACCATACCTGCACAGGTGAAGGGGGTGGCTAGGTAAAGCAGCAGCTCACACATGGCAAGGGGTGGCAGGGAAATGGCGGCCAGGGCCCCGTCTGGTGTCGCAGATAGTGGAGAGGGCTCTGATGATGCAGTAGGAACAGATGTCACCATAACTTTTCTTTTTTAAGGAGGCCGCCAGCACTTGTGGCCATCCCCCCTTGTGCAAAGGAGATGAATGAGAGGCAATGGGGTGGGGCAAAGGCGGGCCAGGGGAGAGGACAAGGATGCTGTAATGCAGAAGAGACACCTCGCTTCTATTCACACTGAAGAGGAGAAGTGCGGAATGCAGCGTCATTACTGCGTTTTAAGAGAATCCACCTTACATAGACTACAGTATGGTATGCTACGATCTGCTTTATGTTGTCTGGTGTGGAAAAGGCCCGGGAGAGACCTAGGATGACTCTTAAGGCAAACCTATTATGGGTTTTTCTGGAGCTGAGAGTGTGTGATGCAACCATGGTCACACAGTGGGTTTCCATGCCCGAGCGGGAAACTGAACCCTGGTGTCCAGGGTCGTAGTCCAATGCTCAAACCACTCCACAAGGCTGGCCCTACTTACCTACAAAGCAAAGTATATGAGAGTCTAGCAGCAGTAGCAGAGGGCGCACACACACACACACACACACACACACGGGCAGAGGCAAGGAAAGGAGAGCTCTGGCGGGCATCAGAAAAGCATGGGTGCATATCTTTCCCGCTGCCCCATTGCCTTACCTTTTGTCTTGGTGTGACCATTGCCTTATCTTTTTTCTCAGCACATTTGCTTTCTTTCTCCATCCGGGCAAAATGCAAGGGAATGCAAGAGAATTGGGGAGGGGGGAGGCAGAGGCGCCTCACGAATAAGATTCGCAAGAGCCAAACTGGAGAATATGGAAAGAGAACTGTTATTACATGGTTAAAAATATATTAGGGCTTTGAATGTTACTGTAAGCACCTTGAATTCAGGATGAAAGCCTACAGACGGCCAGTGCAATTCCTCCAGAACAGGGGTTATATATCCGAATGGCTCCCAGAAGGTTTTGCAGCAGGTCCTAAAGCCTGGGAAGAGTTAAGAAGAAGGGAGGCGACAACCAAAACTGTAGAATCTTCGAGCTGGAAGAGACAACAAGGACCATTGTGATGGAGCCTGGAGTGTGTGAACAAAGTGAAATACTCAGGAATGGTCTAGCATCTAATAATAATTATTTATTCCAAAATACCTATTAGAAAGTTTGAAAATAATACAAGGGAAATTGGAGACTTGGAGAACCATGAATTTATTATTACTGGGCAGAACATCAGCTGTTAAAAAGAGTGTTCTACCAAAAATTCTATATTTGTTTCAAATGATCCCTTTTGTTATTACAAACATGTGGTTTACACAATGTAAAAAAGACCTTGCCAAATTTCCTTGGGTGGGGGGAAACCTAGAATAAAATACAAATCAATGACTGACCTCAAAAACAGAGGTGGATTTGCAGTTTTGGATCTGAAATTATATTATGAAGCAGCCTGTATGGTGTGGATGAGATCCTGGATATTGTTGAACAGTCCAAAACTCCTGACACTAGAAGGCCATGATCTCCATTTTGGATGGACCACCTCCCTAGGGTACAATAACTCTGAGCTCCAGAAATTATCCTGCAATCATGGAATCAGGAAGGCGTTACGTAAGGCCTGGGAAAGAAAAAAACAACTCCTATGTTTAAAAACCCCATCTTGGTTATCGCTGTTGGAAGCAGTTTTTATACAAGAACTAGGAAGATACAGAGAGTGGAAAACTTGAAGAGATCTCCTGAGGGAAAATGGGGATCCCTATCTATTAAAGGAAAGGCAACAGTTATTAGATGAAGGAATCAATAATCAATAGTTTCTGTATCTACAAATCACAGAAAACTTTAAAATAGGTATGAAGAATGGAGGAGTCGATTTCAAAAAAAAAGTTTGAAAGTTCCTTATTGAAAGGGAAAAACTAGTTGCCAATCTGTACAGAATGTTAGTCAAATTGAATTTAGGAGAACAGACAAAGAGTGCATGGCAAAATAGGAAAGAGATCCTTAGAAAATTGGGTAAAAATGTAAATGTAATAATGTGAAGATGAGATGTTATTATCTCAAGGAAAACTTCTTGAAAATAATGTACAGATGGTATCTCCCACCAGATACAACTACAAAAATATAGAGAGGTACAAGTAATAAATGTTGGAAATGTGGGAAAGAAACTGGAACTTTCTTTCATATGTGGTGGGGCTGTGACAGAAAAACTAAGAGATATTGCTGAAATTGATAAAACTCATTTATATTAATCCAGATGGTTAAGCCAATATTAAATTCATAAAAGGCTGGGAATTGCTCAAACAGTTTTTGCAACAGGAATTTGGTAAATTAACCATAACTGGATTTAAAGACTAATTATTTATTACAGTCCTCCCTCGATATTTGTGGGTTTCTCTTTCACGAATTTGATTATTTGCCTGTTTGTAGCTGCTCGCCCCCATCATCCTCCCCATCTCCGTTCCAGGAGCTCCACTTCGCACCCACAGGCCTGATCCCAGCATTCAGAAGCCACCCAATTCAATCTGACATTGGAAGCAGCTGCCACCACTGCTGGCCAGAAGCTCTGTGCCCTTTCCCCGCTAGCCTTCCCTCCAACTCCCACGGTTTAACCATGGGTGCTGGGGACCCTCCACCTACTTCCCCTTCTGGCATTCCGTCCTTTTCACTTCTTTTATACAGATCCATCTCCTATCCTCTTTACACACCTTCCCAGGTGCATACACTGTGTATCCAGCATTTGGAAGCCACACAACTCAATGGGATCTTTTTAAATGAAGTGAGATGGAGGGAAAATGAGGAGGAGAAAGGGGTGGAGGATCCCCAGACGACTGCCTTCAACTCCCATTGCGTTGTGTGACTTCTACATGCTGCATAAAGGGTGTGTGTGGTCTGGGAATGTGTGTAAAGAGGATAGGAGATGGATCTGTATCACACACCTCAATGGGATCTGTTTTAATAAGAAGGGGGTAGGAGATCCCCAGACAACTGGCTGGGACAAGTAGGGGAGGTGGTGGATCGAGGCGGCAGCTGTCTCTGCCTCTTTAAGACCAGTTTGAGTTTGCCTCCCCTGACAATCTGGGCGCTTACTCACAGGAAGGAAGATGGGGAGGAAAGGACTGTAGAGGGTGTTGGACTGTGAAACCAGTCTGAGTTTCCTTTTTCTGATGAGCTAGGAAATCTTTCCAACCCTTGAATAGGCGACATATAATCAGGGACACTGGCCAATGCTACAAGATGGGGCCCATTTCCTCAATACACTGTTATAATGTTATTATTCCACTTTCAACATCCTATGGAATCTTGGGGTTTCCAGTATAGGGAGGGCTTTATAATGAGCCCAAGGGCTCTTTGGCCTCAGGAACATACAAATCCCAGAATTCCACAGGGTGTTGAAAGTGGAATAATAGCACTATAATGCTGTGGTGTGGAAAGTGTGGTGTGGTGTGATCTGGGACAAGCAGAGGTGTGGAGTAAGTGAAGTGGGCTGCGTGGCTCTTTGGAGCAGAGGAGGGAGGAGGAATTGGGGAGGAACTGGGCAGGATAAGTGCTGCAGGCAGAGGCGGTGGATCACAGTAGCTACTGCTGGCCCGTTAATATCGTTTGAATTTGCCTCCCCTGAGAATCTGGGAGATGTGTGAATATGCCGAGGTGCGCAATAAGTGAAGTTGGGGTGGACGTCTTTTTTGAAGGGGGAGACAGGTGGGAAGAGGGGAAGGTGGTGAAGGGGGGTGAGGAACAGGATTAGCTATTGCTGCAGCCAGTGGCAGCTTATAAAATCAGCTCCATTTTACAGGTACAGTTATTTGCTATTTTAAAATTTTTTGCAGGATTCCTGCGCCCTAACTCTTGCAAATGTTGAGAAAAAACAGTATTAATTAACATATATCCTTTCTCTCAACAGTGAAACTCAAGGCGGGTAACTGCAAATTTAAGACTAACAGAGATTAAGGAGTCTGTGGGTCTACTCTAGGTGAGAGCAACAACAGAATTCTGCTCCACTCTACCCAGCAGAAGGTTGGAGACTGAGACTCACAAGACCGCAGAAGGCAAGAAATGCAGCTGAGGCCCCAGTGGGAGGAGCAGGAACTAAAAAGGAGGAAAAGGGCAAAAAAAAAAAAAGAGTGACTGGGGAGGCCGAGGCTCACCACTTCTGGAGGACTGGGCTCCTCCGCACCTCTGGCTCTCCTTCTTCTGCAGGAATCCTCCCTTCACCCTTCCTTACAGGCTCCAGAACAGCGAGCCTCTGCAGGCAAGAAGGACCAATGAAGGAATGGTGCCCCGTAAAGTTAGTGGAACTTGTTCTTAATTCGGAAGTGTCAAAAGAGGAAGTCATCACATAATATGGCTTCCTGTACACAAGACCTCTTTTACACAAAACTACCCTGACACTCACTTAAATAAAGTCTTCCACTCATTAAAAGAGCCCCTCATTGACTAATTATCTGGTTTTCAACTACAGCACATCTGCAAAATATTACAAATGCTTCAAAGACCAACTGATAAAACCACTGCAAAAGTTAATGAATATGATGAATAACAATTGAGCCCTTCCAGCAACGTAGAAAGAAGCAAGCAAGATCCTGTTTCCAAACGCTGACGCAGAGAATCCTTCACCTAAGGACTTTAGACCAAGCTCCCTCCTGAATGAGGACTATAAGATCTTTCCCTCAATTTAGCACAAAGATTGAAGAAAATTCTTCCAACCTATATTGGAGAAGACCAGACTGGTTTTCTTCCAGGGCGGCAGATGAAGGAAAACGTAAGATATAGGTTGTTGTGGGTTTTCCAGGCTTTGAGGCCATGTTTTGTTAGTATTCTCTCCTGACATTTCGCCTGCATCTGTGGCTGGCATCTCCAGAGGATCTGGTGGCATGGAAGTGAGGCAGAGTATATATACTTGTGTAGTCCCCGGGTGGGAGGCAGCAATTTGCATGTGTTACAGTTGGCCTGTGTGATGGCCTATTGTTAAATGGAATATCCCCCAGGGTGTATTTAGTCAGGGGATGTGCATAACAGTGCGTTAAGTACATTAGCAACCCATTGTATTGTTCCCTATGGAGGGACCTCCAGAGTCTGGGTAGTGTTCACTGGCATATTTTTGAGTCTTGATTTTAGTGTTCTTCACTACTGGTAGCCAAATCTTGATTACTTTCCGAGTTTCTTCTTTCCTGTTGAAATTGTCCATGTGTTTATGGATTTCAATGGCCTCTCTCTGTAGTCTGACATAGTAGTTGTCAGAATGATCCAGAATTTCTGTGCTTTCAAAAAGCATTCTGTGTCCATGTTGGTCCTTTGGCTGCTTATCTTCAATTCTGCAGTTTTTCCTGGCTTTTAAGCCTCTTCTGATGTCTGAACTGGAGTAACCATTGGCCTGTAGGGCCCAGTTTAGATGATTCAGTTCATCTTTCAATAATAATAATAATTATAAAATTTATTTATATCCCGCCTTTCCCAATGGATCGAGGCGGCATTACAACTGTATGTCAAATATGATATGTTTATATTTCCTTTGATATCTTTCAAGAGGCGGGGTTCACAGATTCTTTTTCCACGGTCTACCAGAGTTTTTCTTGTGCTGTTTTTTTTTGGTCCTGGGTGATGGTTGGCCAACCAAAGGGAAAGTGTTTTTACCATAAGAAACATTACCTCCAAACAATCTACACACTGGCCAAGAAAAATGAAAAATTCTATGTTCAGCAAAGGACAAGAGAGATCCTCTAACTTCTGCGGGAGTTTACCGCATACCTTGCAGTGTGGGCAGATCTGCAGAGGGACTACAAAACGCAGCGTCCAAAACATGAATCAAAGAACAGAAAGACACTGCAGACTGACCCACCCAGAAGAATCAGTAGTAGCAGAACTTGTTATAAACCAGCCTGGACACAGAATGCCTGACTCAGGAGGAAACCTTCTGCCAGGGCCACTGCCTGGGAACAGTTCTCTGCCCCACATTCCCTGACCCAGTTCCCCATCTCTGGGGGGAGGATGCTCAGGAACTGCTCCGGGATCACCAGGTCCAGGATCTGATGTCTGGTACGTTCCTTTGGCTTCAGTCACCGGTGGCAGAGATGGTGGAGGCGTCTGCTTGACTGGGGGCCAGAAGGGGCTGCCTCCTTCCTCCCGAACCCCCCCATCCCCGCCCCAGGAGGCCTAATATTCTCAATGTATTTGTAATTTTTTAATGCCGCCTCGATCCACTGGGAAGGCGTAAATAAATTTATTATTATTCTTAATACGGCTAACCCTTTCCCTGCCACTGGATGAGGGTAATGTCTGGACAGGGTGCTGACAAGCACTCTAAAACCCATCAGCCTGGGGGGGGCAGAGGCCCAGCTGACTCCATCCCACCACCACAGCTGGGGCCTCAGTTCAGATACTGTTTGTCTCCAGACTCGGTTGCTAGGCAACCCCACTTCTATCCCTGTTGGGAGGGGACTGGGAGGGAGTTCTGGGGGCGTGGCTATCCCGGGGGGGCAGAGGGGCCTAGCAACAGGTTGCCAGGCAACCACAACTGCTCTCCAGGGGAGGAAACCGGCCCACAGCGGGAAGCACCAAACAGAGCAGCACATGCAATACTCTGCAGAAAGGGGCAGAGAGGGGAGGACTGAAGCAAAGGAGGCCCCTTTTGCCTGAGGTATCCAGGGCCTTGCATTGTCCACACTGTTCCACCAGAGAGGCCTCCTTTCAAAACACTCCGCTTTAAAAGGTTTTTTAAAAAGGCCTTTTCTGGGCTTAAAATGGCCCAGAGAGGGACAGAATGTAGCCAATATGACCACCATGGCCCCACAGGGCATTTTTTTAATCCCTCAACATTGTTGACACCCTGGGACATCTAGGGGACAAAAAATATGGCTCTGCTTCAGGCTGAGGGATCCAGGGTTCGTTGCTCTTCCTCGGCTGACTTGTCCCTGTTTGGAGGCCCCTCTCTTCCCCTCTGGCTCCCTCGGCTCCCCACTTCTGAACAACGGTTTGTATGGGCCAAACAGGCAGATCTCCCATCAACGCTCCACTTGAGCCCTCTTAAGAAATGCAATGCCAGGATATTTGGACACGGAGACCACTTAGTAATCTTTTCAGCTATTTTACCAAAATGGACAAAGTAGGAGACTTCCGGTTTTGGTTCATGGAGGCACGGAGGGCCCTCCCTGCACTCCTGGCAGAGATCCCTCCCCACTTGAGGCTTAAGTCGTCCTAGAGGGGGTCTCTCCTCTTCCCCGGGATTGGCAAATTCCTCCTTCAAAGTGGAGGATCGACTGGGACTATCATATCTTCACTACTGTCTTCCTAACGTGAGAGATATAGTTTCTGATATTGGACTTTTTAAGCATCATCTCTGAGGGAAGGGTTTTTCCTCCCCTCTTTTTTTCCTCTTTCCTAAAAGTCGTTGAAATTGCTTTGGAGTGCTGACTAGGTTTTGCCATTTGGAGTACGATAGATTTTTTGACTTTGGACTAGACCAACCAAACCAGCTTCACTTGTATTGTATTGGTCAAGTTTGCTACATTTTGTCCCTCTCTGGGCCATTTTAAGCCAGAAAAGGCCTTTTTAAAAAACCTTTTAAAGTGGAGTGTTTTGAAAGGAGGCCTCTCTGGTGGAACAGCGTGGACAAGGCAAGGCCCTGCGATACCTCAGGCAGAAAGGGCCTCCTTTGCTTCAGTCCTCCCCTCTCTGCCCCTTTCTGCAGAGTATTGCATGTGCTGTACTGTTTGGTGCTTCCGCTGTGGGCCGGTTTCCTCCCCTGGAGAGCAGTTGTGGTTGCCTGGCAACCTGTTGCTAGGCCCTCTGCCCCCCCAGGGATAGCCACACCCCAGAAGGCCCTCCCAGTCCCCTCCCAGCAGGGAGTAGAGTGGGGTTGCCTAGCAACCGAGTCTGAAGACAAACAGTATCTGAACTGAGGCCCCAGCTGTGGTGGTGGGATGGAGTCAGCTGGGCCTCTGCCCCCCCGCAGGCTGATGGGTTTTAGAGTGCTTGTCAGCACCCTGTCCAGACATTAACCCTCGTCCAGTGGCAGGGAAAGGGTTAGTCTGTATTAAGACTATTAGGCCTCCTGGGGCGGGGATGGGGTGGGTGTGGGTGGGAAAGAGAGAATGGGGCTGAGTGGGAGGCCGAGGGAGGGAAGGCAGGGCTGGGGAAGAGAGAGAGAGAGACGGGAGGAAGGAGGCAGCCCCTTCTGGCCCCAGTCAAACAAGGCTTTGCTTGGGAGCCCTGAGGGGGAAAGCCTCCCCTGCTCTCTTGGCTGATTCTGCCCATTTCCTTCAGGGGAGGGACCTGGTTCTGGGCTGAATCCTCCACCTGTCTTTAGCTGTCTTTTTGCCTTACACACAGGACAAGAATTCTTAAGACAGGAAGATCTTGGCTTTGCAGGTTAGCAGCAGAGGTCTTTAGGGATTTGTTGCCCTAAAAGAGGGAAGAGTGAAAAATTAACTTTGTTCCCATTTTCCACTTCCTTGGAGAACAGTTCGAAGATAGATGACTTGGATTCAGCTGGATGCAAAGCAGGAAGAGACCCCAATAACATCAGTGATGAGAGCCATGGGGAATTCTGGGAAACAACAGTGCAGAAGTTCCTGAGTGAGGACTCTGGCAGTTCCGAAAGAAGAGCATCCGAACTTCAGACGATTCTCCTACCAAGAGGGCCAGGGCCCCAAGAGGTTTGCAGTCACCTCCACGATCTCTGCCACCGGTGGCTGAAGACGTAGGAACAGACTAAACATCAGATCCTGGAGCAGTTCTTGAGCATCTTCCCCCAGAGATGGAGAGCTGGGTCAGGGAATGTGGGGCAGAGAACTGTTCCCAGGCGGTGGCCCTGGCAGAAGGTTTCCTCCTGAGTCAGGCTGAGGACAAGAAACAGGAAGAACAGGTAAGAACATTTCCTCTTGATGTCTCTAAAGCTGAGACTGATGAATCGAGATGAATGTATATCTGGCCTTTCTCCCAACATGGAACCAGATATGGAGGAATAAGCAGGAGCTGGCTTTTCTGCTCCTTTTCCAGCCCCAAAGCCCCGACTGGTGCCCCCACATAGCCACTTCCAAGTCCATTCATCCTGTGTCATCCAGCAAGGGTGGCCTGTGCCCCTCTCATGGTTCAGGGGTAGAATGCACTCCCA
>CAOLHI010008978.1:0-16499 GCA_948474755.1 Ctenosaura bakeri | reverse complement strand
AGGATCCCCAAAAAAACCAAGTCCAAAAAAATCCGGAGCTGGTTGTCCATTCTAATATTAAAGAAGCGGCCTTTTTTGATGTTAAAGGTACACGAGGGCTCTCTGGTCTCTGAAAAACTTAGTCCCCATTCCTGGAGCCCCCCAAGACAGGCAATTCACCCTTTTTAGCCAGAAGAAAGGGAGTCTGGGGGCCACTTTTTTACCCCGATCTGATATCCCGTGCGAAGCCACTTTGCTTGGCAGTTGTAAAAGATGGGGACTGCAGGCGATTGCTTCCTAAACCCCCGACTGTTGTTGTCTGTTGTTTCCCAATCTCGGACGCTGCCCCTCTCTTGTGCTTTCTACTTCCGTTGTGCTGTTTCCCCAGATAGAGGGATGGAGCTCCTGCTTTGCAGGGCTGGTGTTTCTGTGTGACTTAATGGAGTGAGACCTGGAGTAGATTAGGTTGCATACTTTGCGCTTCGGACCCTCTCTACCGCCTTTGTGATCATTCGGGGGTGTAGCTATAGGGAGGGCAAAATAAAGACGTTGCCCTCCAAAAAAAGAATTCTGTCCTCAATGAATTTTTCCCCCAATCTCCAAATTTCTACCATTGCAGAGAGTAAGGCATTAAAAAGCGTCCACACCCAGAACTCTTCTATCTGCGGCCTTAGCTTTCAAGGAGCTCTCCAAGGGACTGGACCTGTCAGAGCTCAGCATCTTCAGAGAGGATATTCCTTATCTCCCAGCCATCCAATTCAAACACAAATCCTTTGAAGCTGTGCAATTAAACACCTGCTTACCCTCATATTCCTCCCCGTGTTTCTCACCCGATATCTGGGTGCAACTAGAAAAGATTATTCTAGAGATAAGGATAAAACTTCCTAAAGCAACTGTGATCTATTGGGAGACTTTAATGCTGGGGGGAGCCTCCCTGCCTGATTATGAACTCCAGGGTATTATACCTGAGGACCACCTGTTAAATGACATATTTTGGCATTCCAGAGATACCAAAAGGAATGGGGCTGGCTCCAAATTCATCTCTCTGTTAAACACATGCAATCTTCATATTTTAGGAGGCAAAGATAGTGGCTTCATCTATCTTTTACCTTCCATGCCGGGAATGCAAGCAGTGTTCTGGATTATATATGTGTTCCTACAAATAACGCCAACTTATTCTCAGAAATTCAAGTTTACGTCAGGGGGGAGAGCGACCATCAACCAGTTCCAGTCCATTTTTATGGCAGCTCTGACCTGAGACCACTCATACCACAAGACGAGAGGCTACTCACTAACCTTGAAGTGAGAAAGAACAGGGGGCTTAAGTGGGCGAAGGTGGATATCGAGGCAATTTCTAGTTTTCCAAAATCTGAGAGAGCCAGTCCTGTGTGAAAACGATCGTTACCCAAGACCCAAAGGAAATGTTTCCTGGGTCTGCCAGTCTGTGTTCTATGTTAAAGGAGATCTAATAAACAGACTTTCAGTCAGAAATTTCCAATCCGTAAAATCTAACTGGTTTGACGTGGATTATTCTCGCTCAAAAAAGAAGACACTAAAAGCAGCCGTGCGTCTAGTTCAAAAGAAACCTACACCAGACAATCACACAAAGAGGCTAAAGGTAAGAGGCAATATAGAAAAAGCTAATAGCCTCTAAGAAGGCTCCGGATACAACCACAGTCTGGTCTGAGCTGGAAAAATCAGCAAAAGGGTCCAACTCAGCTCCTTTTATAAATTCTATATACACTTCGCAAAATGCCTTTATTATAATTAATGGGGTAAAATCGGATAAAATCGTAGTAGAAAAGGGGGTTAGGCAGGGTTGCCCTTTGTCCCCACTTCTATTTATTCTAACATTGGAAATTTTAATTAGAAAGATCCGAGATAATTTGGAGATAAAAGGATGTCAAATTCGAGCAGAGGTCTTCAAGGTTAGAGTTACGCTGATGATTTACTTATTATTTTACATGAACCAATTAAAAGTATTGCTAAATTGTTTCAACTTTTGGGGGAATTTGGTGAATTATCGGGATTTAAGGTGAATAAGGAAAAGTCCGTGATGTTAACTAAGAATATGGAGAAGAAGGCACAAAGAGAATTGCAATTAATTTCAAATATTAAAATAGGCCAGACTGTTAAGTATTTGGGTATTAATTTTACAAATAAAAATGCAGATTTGGTAAATAATAATTTTATACCAATTTGGAAACATATCGAAAAGAAATTAAATACATGGGCTAAACTAAAACTGTCATTACTGGGGCGGATAGCCGCGATTAAAATGAGTGTTCTCCCAAAAATCCTCTTTATATTTCAGAACCTACCGATATTAAAAGATGAAAAAATACTTGATGATTGGCGTAAGAAAATCATAAATTTTTTATGGCAAGGGAAGAAGCCCAGAATTAAAGAATTGGTTTTGATTGATAGTAAAGACAGAGGAGGTTTAGGTCTACCTAGTTTTAAACTTTATTATAGATCATGTGTTCTGAAATGGGTTACAGATTGGATTAGTGTGGAAAATAGTAGATTATTAACATTGGAAGGTGCCTTTAATAAATTCGGATGGCACGGATATCTTTGGTATCAGAAAGCTTCGGAAGACAAGGAGTTTTCTAAGCATATAATTAGGCGGAGTTTATTGAGGGTTTGGAATATATATAAGAAAACATTTTATTTAAAAAAGCCAAGGTGGGTTTCTGTGCAGGAGGCTATCTTCAAGGATTCACTTGTTAGTAATGGTGGTTGTCTGACATATGAGAATATATTATATAGGAGTAGAGGTAGAGATGAATTGAAGTCATTGGATGAGTTGAGGGACTTAGGCTTTGATGGTAATTGGTTTCATCACAGAATTATTTTTGAATTATTTAAAAAGATCGGGATGGAGAGGGAATACAGGAGGGAAATATGGCTGATAAGGAATTAGATATAGGTCATTTAATTGGTCAAGGTCATATTTTGAGTAAAATTTATCAAATATTGTTAAAATTTGAAACTGAAAGGGAAATAATTAAGGACCATATGATTAAATGGGCAAATGATTTTGGGTATTCTATTGATTTGGAAGAATGGAGGAAGGCCTGGAATATTAATATAAAATTTACTAGAAGTGTTAATTTGAGGGAAAATTTTTATAAAATGCTATATCGTTGGTATTTTACCCCGCAAAAAATTGCTAAGATATACAATAATTGTTCTAATAGATGTTGGAAATGTAGGAAAGAATTAGGAACATTATTTCATATGTGGTGGCAATGTCCGTCGGCAAAGGAGTATTGGAATCAAATATATGATGCAATTAAGAAAGTATTACAGATTGATTTTGAATTTAGTCCAAAATTATATCTTCTGAATATGTTAGATGAAGGACATAATCAGAAATATCACAATAGAATCTTGCTATACATGGTAACGGCAGCCAGACTGGTATACGCTAACACTGGAAGAGGAGTGAAATACCGACCTTAGATCAATGGATATTGAAATTGTATGAGATGTACCAGATGGATGTATTAACAGCTTTGATTGATATAAGGATCGATAAAGATAAAGTAGAAAAAGAATGGGTTAAGGTGACTCAAATGTGGATTGAACAATGGGAAGGGATTTATATAGGATGAGATTGGTTTTATATGTTTTAGAAGATAAGAGGATACATTAGTTGGTTGCTTTTTTTTCCCTCTCTTTTATGTTATATGTAAGTTCATTTATTTTTTGATCATTGTAACTTATTCATTTTGCTCTTGTAATATATAAGTGATTAAATAAAATTAAAAAAAAAAAAAAAAACCAACTCAGCTCCTTTTTGGAATATTGGATCTGGCGTGCTGAAGGAGCGGAAGCTACCGTTTGACATTCCCATTCCAGCTTCAGTTTGGGGGGACTTTTATACTGTTTTGTTTGCTAACCCCAACCAGGATCCCACAGGAAAGAGAACGCTGGTGCAAATACCCACCGTTAGCTCCTCCCCTTGGCCACCAGGGTCAGTGACAGAAATTAAACATATCATCCAGTCATTAAAACCTAATAAAGCTCCTGGCGAAGATTTCCTGCCTCCAGAACTTTTCAGGGCACATACTGACCGGTGGGCACCATTGTTGGCAGAAATGTTTACATACATAGACAATACTGGTCATATTCCAACAGGATGGGAACTTTCCATCACAATTCCCATATATAAAAAAAAGGAGATAAGGAAGATCCCAGAAACTATAGACCCATAAGCCTAATTGACATAACAGGTAAGATGTATGCAAAACATCTCCTAAGTAAAATTGAGGACTGGGAAACTGAGAAGAACATATTAGTGGAAGAACAGGCTGGGTTTTGATCTGGATACTCTACAATAGATAATTGTTTTATTCCACAACACCCTATTACCAAATACACAACTGATGGTAACCATCTATTTACAGGCTTTATAGACCTGAGTGCGGCATTTGACTCCCTAAATAGAGACATCTTATGGAGGAAGCTGGCTAAGTTAAACATGGAACCTGGACTCCTATACCTGGTCGAGGCCCTTTATACAAATACATCCTTGAAGGTCCGTACTGGATGCAACGGCTCCCTTACTCGGAATATACCCACCGCTAAAAGTGTCAAACAGGGGTGTATTCTGGCCCCGATGCTGTTAATGACATTCCTGAATTTCTTTATTCTATGGATGTACACATGCCAAAGATTATAAACAGGCATATTAATATCCTTCTATATGCAGATGATATGGTTCTAATGGCTCATTCCCAAGTAGTTCTGAGCAGATCGTTGAGGAAATTCAGTGCATGTTGTGCCGCCAATTGTTTGAACATCAACAAGTCCAAATCCAAAGTGGTGGCATTTGGGAAAAGACGGGTCAAACATAATTGGTACTTGGACGGGGAGCCTATATTTTATCATGCTTGCTGTTCATTGTTTGATATGGTAAATTGACTAATCAATAAACTTTAACTAACTAACTCATTGTTGGTTAGGATCTGGTCTAGAATAGCCGTCCCTCTTGTTCTCTCCTCGACCTTCTGGACTCTGAAATTGTCTACAAGGCAACTGAGAAATATGTTGGTGCTGATATTCTCCCACTACTGCTATATCTCTGCTTTCTGGAGGTTTGGTTGTCTGTTCCAGGAAAGCATCATCCAAGTCTTCAGCGTGGCTTAGGGGTCTGTTGTAGACACCCACAATGGCATTACTGGTGGTTCTCCCCCTTAATTTCTACCCAGATGCTCTCAACCTGGCTTCCAAGATTGACATCATGGACCTCTTCTCAGACGTAAATGTCCACCATATATAGGGCTACTATACCCTTTTCCTGCTTGACCTATTTCTCTGAAATAGGCTATACCTCTCTCCAACTACATTTTAATCGTGAGACTCATCCCACAATTGGTTTAAAAACAAATTGGTTCTGTTCTATTCAGGAGCATCCCTGAAGCTCCCGCTGACAGGGCTGGTGCTCGAAACTTCTTAGGAAAACAGTCCTCTGAACATGCGTAGTGTGCTCTAAATGAATTGAAAAGGCAAAGGGCAACTGAGAGACTCTTTTTTGCGATCACCCAGGGAAGGATTTTATAGCCAACTCCAGTCACACTCAGCTCTTCATAATGACTTAAATAACAGAGTGGGTTACTGTCAAAAAGAAGACCGGGGTGCTTCCCTAAACCAAACAAGCCCCACAAGGCCCACGTTGAAAAACACTGCACAATAGAATTCCATTCCGCAGTCAGGAGGAAAAACAGCCACTCAGCCTCAAAGGCATTTAACTAATTTTATTGCGGGCAGTAAAAACATCAAGACAAGCAGTTAAGCAATTCCCATGCCTCACTGTGGCATCCACGCATCACACAAAGCAAAACAGCGAGAGAGAAAGAATCAGAATCAGAATCAGGCAGGGCTTCTAGGACAGAGCCTCTTAGTGCAGGATGTCAGTGCACTTCCAGAACAATAACATGTTTACACGGCTGACTTTCCGTGTGAACGTTACATACAATAGCCATAACAAGACAGAAACCAACAACACGGGACACAGCTGTGTGGCTTTGCAACATAAAACACATACTAGAGCAACTATAAAGAACTTGGGACACGCTGACCTATAAACAAGACCAAATATTTACAGTAGCAATTGCTATGGGAACAGCAAAGCAAAAGGACCATTAACTCTCTCCCTCTCATTCCAACAGTTACAGCATTAAATGGCCAAAAAAAAAAAGGAAATGAGGAATTCAGCACCTGAAAGAAGCCAGAGAAAGAGGCACATTGGAGAAGAAGGGGGTTTGGGGGAGACCTGGGTGGAAGAAAATAAACTGTCCCCCATTTTCGCTATCATTAGCTTGGAAGGGTGTCCTTCTCCATGGAAATATGCGTTTAAATCTCTAACATGAAAGCATTACATATAATACAATCAGTGAAAACATTACATATAATACAATAGTCAGTTAATTCATATTTAGCAAATATTCTGTCAAGCAGAAGCATATTTCATATTCTGTACATTTATGATTTCTCCCCCGTGTGGGTTCTTTGATGTGAACGTAAATGTTGACTCTGAGAGAAGCACTTTCCACACTCCATGCATTTAAATGGCTTCTCCCCTGTGTGTGTCCTTTGATGGCAACGCAGAGATCCACTCTCACTGAAACTCTTTCCACATTCCATGCACTTAAATGGCTTCTCAACTGTGTGTGTCCTTTCATGGGAATGCAGAGATCCACTCTTACTGAAACTCTTTCCACACTCCATACATTTATAGGGCTTTTCCCCTGTGTGTGTCCTTTGATGGGAACGCAGATTTGCACTCTGACTGAAACTCTTTCCACATTCCATGCATTTAAATGGCTTCTCCCCTGTGTGTGTCCTTTGATGGGAATGCAGAGATCCACTCTTACTAAAACTCTTTCCACACTCCATGAGTTTGCTAGGGCTTTTCCCCTGTGTGTGTCCTTTCATGGGAATGCAGAGATCCACTCTTACTAAAACTCTTTCCACACTCCATGCATTTATAGGGCTTTTCCCCTGTGTGTGTCCTTCTGATGGGAACGCAGATTTGCACTCTGACTGAAACTCTTTCCACATTCCATGCATTTAAATGGCTTCTCCCCTGTGTGTGTCCTTTGATGGCAACGCAGATTTGCACTCTGACTGAAACTCTTTCCACACTCCATGCATTTATATGGCTTCTCCCCTGTGTGTGTCCTTTGATGGGAATGCAGAGATCCACTCTCGCTGAAGCTCTTTCCACATTCCATGCATTTATATAGCTTCTCCCCTGTGTGTGTCCCTTCATGGGAATGCAGAGATCCACTCTTACTAAAACCTTTTCCCACACTCCATGCATTTATAGGGCTTTTCCCCTGTGTGTGTCCTTTGATGGGAACGCAGATTTGCACTCTGACTGAAACTATCCACACTCCATGCATTTATATGGCTTCTCCCCTGTGTGTGTCCTTTGATGGGAACGCAGAGACCCACTCACACTGAAGCTCTTTCCACATTCCATGCATTCATATGGTTTCTCCCCTGTATGTATCCTTTGATGGGAATGCAGAGATCCACTCTCACTGAAACTCTTTCCACATTCCATGCATTTAAATGGCTTCTCCCCTGTGTGTCCTTTGATGTCTATTATAATTTCTACTGTTGCTGAAGCTCTTTCCACATTCCATACACTTATACAGCTTCTCCTCTCCATGGGTTCTGCGATATGAATGTACATGTACAGAATATTCCATTTTTTTTTCCTGATTCAAATATGATGTCAGAAGTTCACAAAGAAGACCTCCTTGAACAGCAGAGGATTTCTTCTTCTCAGTGTTTCATTTTTCTTTGTTATTTTTCCAAACCTCTCTTTTTTTTGCAGTACAATCCTGCGTTTTCCTCTTGATTTCACAGGCCTGTTCTTGATGTTCTTGTTATTATTATTATTATCACCTTCATTTATATTCTCCTTTTTCCTTGGCAGGACTCAAAGCAGCCTACAATACATGTAAAAAAGAAAACAGAGTTAAAAAAATATAATGTACAAAAGTTAAAACAGACAATAAATAGCCACATAATAATTAAAACAAAGTAAAAATGTCCATTAAAAACAACTAACAGATCACAATTAAAAATAACCAGCACCTTTCTTTAGTCAGGCAATGATCATTTATTGAATGTCTGCAAGATAAAAATGTCTTTAATCTAAATTAACAGGAATCCTGGTGGCGTAGTGGTTAAATGGGGGCTGCTGCGGCCACAACACTGAGTTTGACTCTGCAGGGCTCCAGGTTGAGCTCAGCCTTCCATCCTTCCGCACTCAGTAAAATGAGTACCCAGCTTGTAGGGGGTCATATCTCCAACACATTGTAAACAGCTTAGAGAGCACTTAGCTGATAAGCGGTATAGAAATACACATGCTATTGCTATTGAATTGTCTACGGAAAGAAGGGAGGATGTCCTCTCTGTGAGGGGAGTTCCACAGCCTGGGAGCAGCCGCTAGAAGACCCTCTCTCGTTTCCCCACCAGATGCACATGTGAAGGTGGTGAGACAGAAAGAAGGGCCTCTCCAGCAGATCTCAAAGCAGGACTGGTTCCTAGTGGAAAATCCGGTCCTGGATGTGAGCCCTGTAGGGCTTTAAAAGTCATCGTCTGCACTTTGAATTGTGCCCAGAAACAGAATGGCAGCCAGTGGAGCTGTTGCAACAGGGTGTGAGTGTGATCCCTGTAGCTAGCTCCAGTTAACAATCTGGTTGCAGCTCCTTGGACCAGGTGAAGTTTCCAAACGCTCTTCAAAGGCAGCCCCACGTAGAGCCTGTTACGATAATCCAACTGGGACGCAAACAAGGCATGTGTTACTCTGGTCAGGTCTGACATCTCAAGGAATAAGCATGGCTTGTGCGCAAGCCTTAACTGTGCGAACGCACTCCTGACTACTGCTGAGACCTGGGCTCCCAGGCTCAGAGTGTCCTCAGGAGGACATCTGGGCTGCGGAGCCCTGTCTTCAGAGAAAGCGTAACCCCATCTAACACAGGCTGAATCCCTTTTCTCTGATCTGTCTTTCAACTGAGCAAGAGCACCTCCCTTTGTCTGGATTAAATTTCAATTTGTTTGCCTCTTCCAATCCATTACTGATAACAGCCATTGGTTTAGGACTAAAACAGCTTCCCTCGGCTTGTGGTCAAAGAGTAATAAAGTTGAGTGTCTTCTGCGTAGTGATGGCACCAAATCCCAAAACTCCAGACAATCTCTGCAGCAGTTTCACGGAGATGTGAAATAGCATGGAGACAGCACCCTGAGGCACTCCACAGGCCAAAGGGCCAGGGGTTCAACCAGGAGTCTCCAGCACAACCTTCTGGGCTTGGTCCTCCAGGAAGGAATGACGCCTCTGTCAAACAGTGACCCCAAGTCCCATCCTCACAAGGTGATCCAGAAGGATACTATGGCCAATGATACAGAAAGCGGTCAAAAAGTTCAGCAGAAACAAGAGGGACACCCTCCCCCATCTAGTTGCCAGCACAGGTCATCCACCAAGGCAACCAAAACAGTGCTCGTCCCAAACTTTGTATTTGTCCCTCCTGAATTAGATGTTATTAATTTCAACGCAATTTTCTAGTTAATCCTTTTGAATTCTCTTCCTATTTTCCAATATATTAGTGTAAGCCCCCTAACACACCTAAAAGCTATGTTGTGAGGATCCTAATTATTTTATATCAAACATAGTGAGCCATCAGACTTCTGCCGTAGGACGCATAGGCAGTGGCTATGGAAAGTAGCTGCTTTCTGTCACATCCTGGGTAAATCTTGCAAATGGCTCCAAGGCCACTTGAATGGATTTTCAGCAATGATCAGGAGACAATAACTCTCTGGGAACAAACAAACAATGCAAACAGCCCGGAATTTGACACTTTGAGGTATCCATCTCTGGATGAGATACTCATCTTGCAGGAAACTACAAGGGTGTTAGGCTGTATTTTCTGTGAACTACAAAAGCTGAAATCCATCTTAATAAAAACTGCAGCCATCTGGTTTCCCAGGACATGGGTCAGCTCTATAACTAGGCGCATTTTCTCATTCTTTTGGGGGGTTTTGGTTTTGGAGTTGGGAGTTTTGGAGTTAGGAGTTCTCTCAGAACTGCAAACCATGAAGCTGGTAAGCTCCCCTCGGCCCCTAAAGGCATGGATGAGATCGTTTTCTCCCAGCTGAAGACTTCTGGATTGGTACAGTATTAAATCAAACCATTATGTCTCTCTCTCTCTCTCTCTCTCTTAATTTTCACCTCTTTCTAACTGTCTATAGTTTTGTATGCTTGTTGAAGTGAATGCAGCTGAATGATTGTATGGACTTTAACATCTACGTCAATAAAATTGACACGATATTCTCATAGCAGTCGAAAGATTCTGCTCTAATTGTATGTTACTGCTTTGTAAAAGTAGCTCTTGTATTCATCAGTCTTGCATTATCTAATTCATTTCCTAGGTATTTTGCCGTATATTTTTTTTGAACAGAATAACAACATTAATAACAACTGAAGAAGTTTTTGCAAAATGTTTTGACATTCCTTAGCTGTTCGTCCTGTGTTTGTTTCTGAGTAGGAGACTTCAAACGTTTATAGTTGACTACAAGCACCACCTGATAATGAGGCTGTAAACCGGGCAGCAACATGCTTTTTGCAGATTTATGGTGACGGCAACCAGAATAGCTTGTGGACTAACAGAGAGAACCACAAGTTACACTGACCCTTTATAGAATCCTGCAGGACAGTCCATTTTCTTTACAATTTAAAGCAGATTTTTTTCACTATTATATTTACTGTAAACCATGTTTACGGTTTACATAATGTCGGCGTTTCCCTCCATTATGGATGTGGGAAGATATTACAGGTGGGACATGTAGTAGTTTGATGCTGTTAACACATAGTTTATGTAGTCAGCTTGCTTTCCTGCCGCTGCCCAGAGCATACCGTCACCAAAACACGTAGTTTCTCTGCAGATAGTCTCCAAGGAATCGCTTAGGAGTTTGAGACACAAGGTCAGCCTAAATGGGTTCCATGGGAAGGAGGGAAAGCGTTATAATCTACTGCCTCTGGGAATCCTCTCCGTTTGAATGACTAACGTCAATTCTACTCTGCTTGAGCTCCACAATAAATCTGGCTTTCGCGTGTTTATCTCTGCGTGTTTGAATCAGTTTTTGACACATACTGTCTGTTAATTCTTTGTATACTACCTGTAAATTATATTGTAAAAACACTGAAAATAGTACATCCTTTGCTAATAAGAACGATTTATCCATTCTGTGCAAATATGTATTAACAGAATAGACACTCTGTCATGTGAACATTTTGACTGCAATCGATATCTAACTATGAACAACCACAGAATGTATGCAAGGTTTATAGGCATAACTCAATATAATTAACACTTCTAGTTGTCATCTAGTCCAAGGGGCCACTTACAGCATCAATTTCGAGGTGGGTTCTGATGGCTTTTCTTTTTGTATAGAGGAACACAGAAAACACACTGCCATAAAATTATTAAGTGGCATTGAAAACCCGCATCCTTTTACACAAAGGTGGTGTTGTAAGCGGGGAGGCAAAGCTGTGTGGTAAAGCCTTATCGTACTGAAAACTGCCAAACCAGCCTAGGAGAAGGGGGACCGGTCCCACCTCCACCTCATCCTCAAAGGACAGGGATCGATCAAAGCATGTAGATAATGCCCCTCCATGCATCCCTGCCTCAGGCCTCTCACACTTCCCCTCAACGCTTGGAGTCTGGCTTCTCCCTCCCCTCTTGTGCATCCTACCTAGAGCAGCCTCTTCCCTTTTCCCCACCAAGAAAACTAAGATCCGCTCTACCCTCCCTTCCCAGGAATAATGAGGCGGGAGTTTCCCAACCCAATTTCCCCATCTCCTCCTCCACTTCCACCTTGTTCTATCCTCTCCCCCTTTTAAAATTCCATTCCTTGGCATTGCAGGCTGCTCGGGCTTTCCGACATCCTTTAACAGTGCCCCCCAACCCTCCACATGGCCCAAGAAACACCCCCAGAGCCCTCCCAAATACCACAGTCCCACAGAGACCCCCTAAAAGGCGAGAGCAGGTCTCACAGCTGAAGAAGCCTAATTCCTTTAGGGACTGGAGAGAAGAGAAGGGAGTTTCCTTTCTTTCACTCAAGGAACCCCCAACCCAGAATCTCCCCCTACGGAAAACACTCCAGGTCCCAACCGTCAAATCCCCAAGGCTGTTTCCCTGGGGGTTACTGTTCTGTATTTTTATTTCATAAAGACTTTTAACTTAAGGGCTCTCCTCCTTTAAACTGCAGCCCAGTCCCAGATCTATATGTGTCCACAGAGATTGTTAGAGGTGGGGAAGCTATCATCTTCCTGGAAGACAAAATGGGAATGAGGTCAAAAGACAAAAAACAAAGGACCTCCCCCTTTCCCCACCCCGTTCCGAAGAGAGCTCTACCAGGACAAGGAAGGGAGATAAAAGGATCTTCAAAGCAATTCTTTTTTTGGGGGGGGGCTTTATATTAACCTGAAGCCCCATTCTGTTCCTCAGATCATGGCAGCCTCAAAGCCTCACACGCCCCCCCCAGGGGGAGGAGAATGAACACTTCTTCTGCCTCCTCTTTCTCTTCCCTGCAGTAGCCTCTTCTCTTCTCCCTCTCCTACAAAAATCCTTCAAGAGTTTCCTTCATCCCCCCATTTCCAGGAATAGAGTCGGGGGGGTTCTTCCTCCTCTCACAATTCCTCACAGGCAGAAACTCTCTCCTCCTCCACCTCCCCCTTGTCCTCTCCACCCATTTTTAAACTCCATTCCCTGCCACTCATGGCTGCTCATGCCTTCTGGCATCTCATAATAACCCTCACCCCTTCTCATGCCCCACAAGGACCCCCCAAGCCAGGCAACAGCCAAATACCGCCCCCATCCAGGTGACCAGCAAAGATATTCTCTCCTTTCAACGCCTCCCCAATGTCTCCATGCAACAGAGAGGGGAGAGGAGGCTGAAGCAGCTGAAGCCACAAAGATGTCTTTTTAGGGGGAGGGAAAGGGGAACTTTTGCGTCCACACCAGTAACACACCCCCCAACCAGGCCCTCCAGAAGACTCTCCAGCTTGGCCCTAAAGTGGGGGAAGGCTCTTCCTCCTTCCTACCCCTGGAACATATCTGCAGTCCTCCTTTGTCCCACTGCCTCCCTTTTCTGCAAGAAGAGAGCCTCAGAAGCAACAAAATGTGCCTGTGGGATGGGAAGGAAGGAAGGAAGGAGAAGAGGCCCCCCCTTACAGGGTAAGACCAGACCTCTATCTTATCAAAAGTGGGAGTCAATGTCATCGACTGTGGTATCCTTCGGAAACAGCTGGGGGAGGTGTTGGGAATCAGAAGCACTGTGTTGCAGTGGTTCCGATCCCACCTCTCAGGCAGGTTCCAGATCAGTGGTTCAAAACCTTCCTAATGCCGTGACCCTTTAATACAGTTCCTCATGTTGTGCTGAGCCCCAACCATAAAATTATTTATTATTTACAATGCCTCCCTCCCCGGCAAAGGCCACCTCGCCGGCCAGGAACAGAGACGGGGCCGGTAGGGAGGGAAAGGGGAGCCACACGTCTCCCGTGGCAAAAAACTCCGAGAACCCCCCCTCAGGCTCTGCTTCTGCTTCGTTCTCGTTTCCGCTGCCAGGGCAGTGTGGAAAATGTTTCCAGACCCTGCCCGGGGGGGGGAGAATCCCAGTGCCTTTGCCTTTTGCACCAGGCGCAGCTCACCCCCCAGAAAAGCACTGCCTTGCGGCACCACAGCCCTTCCGCAGCACCCCCCTCCATGGCGAATGGGGCAGGGGCCGTGGTGAGGAGGGGGACTGTCCCCCGTGCTGCTGCCATCCCCCCAAGCTGGCCCGTCAGGCAGGAGGTTCTCCCAGTAGTGGAGAAGGGGAGTGATTTCAGTCCCTTCTGAACAGGGGGAAGGAGGACGCAAGCACATGGCTCACGCTTGCGCACAACCACTCCTGGGCGTTTTCCGCACGTTACCTTATCGCGGAAGTGGAGGGCGCCGTTCGCGCAAGGAGGTTTTTCCGCGAGGCGTTCTCTTCGCTGCTCCTTTGTCCCGCAGATGGCTTCCTGGTTGTGTGACTGTCCCACTCCTTCCTCCTCCAGCACAGCTTACAGCTCCCCAATGCTTTCTTAACATCTACGTGAAGCCTTTGGAGAGATCATCTGGAGGTGTGGGGCGGGGTGCTATCAGCATGCTGATGACACCCCGGTATATTGATCCATGCCTTCAAAAACAGCTGAGGATAGTGTGTTTCCTCTGAATGATTGCTTGGAGGAGGTAATGGGCTGGGTGAAGAATCACAGAATCGAAATCGAAAAAGGAATAGTAGCACTATAACCGTGTCCAGTTCCTGAATGAGGTGGAGCAATGTATCCTAGGAATGCCACAGCCCTGCAGCCACTGGTCTCTCACCAGTTAGTGGTGCGGTGAATTTTCTGCAAGTTTTATTCCAAAATTTAAAAGAGCTATCCAAGGTGCTGAAACAAAAATGATTCCAGTCTCTCAGACAGTTCTTTTAATCTTCGGATTATAAAGTTGCAGTGGAGTGACTGTTCTCAGTTGACATAGGGACTGGGTGTGTTTGGCTTGGAGGAGAGACAGCTTAGGCCATTCCCGCACTCGACAGTTATAGTGCTATTATTCCACTTTTAGCATCCCATGGAATTCTGGGGGTTGTAGTTTAGGAAGGGGCATTTAGAATTCTCAGCCAGAGAGCTCCTTGGCCTCAGGAAACTACAAACCCCAGAATTCCACCGGAAGTTGAAAGTGGAATAATAGCACTATGACAGTGTTGTGTGGAAACAGCCTTAGAGGTGACATAATAGGCCATCTTTAAATGTCTGAAGGGATGTCATGAAGAAGATGGAGCCAAATTCAAATTACAAGAAAGAGACTCCACCCAAACATTAAGAAGAATTTCTTGACTGTAAGCGCTGTCTAGGAGGGGAAAGGACTGCCTTCTCCACCTCTGGAGGTTTTTAAACAGAGTTTGGATGGGCATCTTTCAGGACTGATTTTCTTCATGGCAGGGTGTGGACTAGATGGCTTTTAGGGTGCCTTCCAATTTTACGATACTATGATTCCCTGATTCACTTCCAGTTTTGGGGAAGCAAAAGGAGAATGTTTCCCCAACTGGCCACTCCTCCTCACCTCCGGACGCTTCATCCGCCAGCAGATCCTCACCATCAGAGAGGTCAGTGTAGCTTCTCCAGTGCAGACGGACCGCTTCTGATTCTGCGTCTTCCGGGAAGGAGGCCTCGTCCAGTCACTCCGACGCCTGAGTCACCTGTAGCCAGAGGGAGAAGAGGTTGATGACAAAAATCTTTTCACAAACCCAAGCAGGCACATCTGGATCTATCCTATGTCAGCAACTCCTTTGAGGTTCAAATAAATGATCAGTAGTGGATGTCACCTTTGGGAGAAAAGCAAGGTATAAATTCAACAAGCAAACAGCAAACTCCACAGCTTGCAAACTTGATTTTGGGCCTCAAAAATTAAAAATGTTGTGCATCAGTCTGATGAGGAGGGAAGGCTGAGAGAGCGTCCATACATTACATTCTGGACTAGCACTGCTAGGCCCTATAGTTTCTGGTTGAAAACTTGAGAATTAGGGACAACAGCCCTTGTTGATGTCATTAAATGTTATGCATTAAATACCAACCACAGTTGCCCAAAGCTTGTCATTCAAAACCTAGCAGAGAATGTATTTTCCCTCTTGGAATTTAGAAAGAAATTCTAGCTGACGTCTAGGGTGTACCCAGATCAAGCTAAAAGGAGACGATTGTTCCTTCTCACTTATTCAGGGAGAAGGAACATTTATTTGCTTCCAGCCAGAAGGCAGGTGCACAGCAGAGTGCAAGGTGAGACCTGGACCCACAATGGCCAGGAGGGAAAAAGAAGGAGGCTAAATCTTTGTAAGTTGTAGCAAGAAATCAATTATACCTTGCCAGTGGTAGCAAACTGCTGCTCCAATAGCTGAGCTGTAGATTTACACACAGTCCTTTCTTTCCTCTGGTCTAGAGCTGGGATTCCCCCCAAAAGTGGAGAGCTTCTGCCTTTGTCACCAACCCGAAGATGACCCACAAAAACTAGAGACCCAGACCCTAAGATCTACCAACCCTGTCCCAGACACATACTGCCTCCGTGTACAAATCTACCCAGATGGCTGAGCTCTCCTCAAACACTGCTTTTCACAAATAATACGAATACATACTGGGCTTTCTGGATCTGTGTTGCTGTTCTATACTTTCTCAATTAACAAACACTTGAAATAAGGAATTTTGGGGCTTGGTAAGTATATATTTAGAAAGCTAGCGTTGTGTAGTGGCTCAGCCATGCAAACCACTGGGTGACCTTGGGTGCACCAGACACGCCCCAGAAAACCTGGTTTCCCTTAGGGTTGCAATAAGTTGGAAAACAACAACAACAACAACAACAACAAAATTCATATTAATTAATTATAATATCATTAATAATACTATAATTTAAATTTAAAATTAGTTA
>CAOLHI010008973.1:0-11921 GCA_948474755.1 Ctenosaura bakeri | reverse complement strand
GAAGGGGGAGGGGATTTGACGCGCAGGTAAAAGGGGGTCCTGTGCGCCCACACAAGAGGATTTTACAACAGACTTTCTGTGTCGACCTGGTCACCCAGACGGAGTCAATGGCATGAGCCAGGAAAAGCGACACCAAGCATAAATCTGACTCTGGTCAGACCAGTCACACCACACTCACACCAACAAACGGCCTCCACCACCGTTTACCAGACTCGAAGAGATGTCTCTTTACCAAAGTCTTCGCGGCTTCACTCACGGCCCCACTAGCCATGAGTTACTAGGGCGAGACTTAGAGAGGTGATCAAGCTCTCTCTTTCCCTTGAAAACGCAAGGGAGTCAACTTCACCAATTAGCCGTGGGAGGCCTTATGCTTTCTGCATGACCAGAGTCCGTTGACTGGAAAACGCTGCTGCCAGGGAAACCACCCCGCTCAAGGCCAAACCTCTTCGACCAATGCAGTCGAGGGCGCCCTGGGTTTCGCCAAGAGGGGGGCAACGACCCTAGCACTCAAGCGTCCGTCAAGGGGGGCTCCAAAGCCCCTTCTCTCAATTTCCCGGCCAACGCACCAAAAATGTAGTGGCAAGGAAATGATGAAGACCTTCAGGTTGTTCCAAAACAGAAAGCTTTATTTTCCAAACCATTTATTTACTGCGCAGGGCAAGCAGCGGATACATAATGTCCAAAACTGCCAGCCCCGATTGATTAAAACACTTAGTTCTTATACCTTTGGTCAACAGCGTCAGCAATCAATCACATTTCTAGTCTACGTCAGCCATTACATTTGGAGCTTAATACCACCCCCAAAACAAGGGAACAAAGGCCTCAGTCACCAAATAACACAAAGATGAGGCGAAAGTGTATGCTTGACTCCCTTTTACTTCCCAGGCACCTAAGCATAGTGTTACAAGGCCAATCATACTTTCAAACCGAGATAAGGCAGGGACATCTGCTGTCCAATTCACTTATTTTTCTACTCATGCAGTACTTCTCTGAATTTAACTCTTTCATTGGGAAGAACAAAAAACACTCCTGGTTTCTCTGTTGTGGGCTGCATATGGAATAAAAGTGAAAAGTCTCTGTAAAATGGGCTAGGTAGATGGTATCATACCACTTGCCCTGTGTTGGCATCTGGCTGTTGTCTGGGCCATACATGTTGAACTACTGTGTCTTCAGGATTTTTTCTCATCTTCTCCACTTTTCCTGAGTTCTGAGGTCTGCAGGTACAATGTGACTTCTGGGTGATTCCTAGAACAGGGGTTTAACCTTTGATGATCTTGTGGACAAATGCAGGTCTGTTGTTTGAGCCTATATGGTGTGTGGGCTTTTAGGGCTGTCGTTGGTCTCTTAGCTGTCTCACAGCCTTCAACTCTCTTTTCTCTCTCCTCTGCCTTTTCAGTCAGAGTCCTTGAGCTGCAGGTCCACTTCCAGCCTGGAGGGGCAAACAATCGCCTCTCAGAAGTGCACCATTACCTTCTCCCTCCCAGCTCAGAGATGCACCATCACCTCTTCTCCCAGCTTGCTTGTAGGGGTGCTCCATCACCTCCTTTAGCCTGCTGGGACTCCACCAGGGAGCCTTACCAATTGCCGCTCTATCTATAGCAGCTCTTTATGTCTCCTCCTTGTGGCCATCAAGCTCATTTCCAGAGGACAGAAGGGAAGGTGAGCCATGTCTGAGAAAACATCCTTGACTGGGTGCTCAGGGAGAGCACGCAGCCAGAGCAGACAGACAAACAAACACAGCCCAAAAGCCTAGAAAAAACATTCAGTCAAGGATGTCTTCTCAAGCACTGCTCACCTGCCACCCTCTCCTCTGGAAATGATCTTGAAGGCTGCTGGGAGCAAATAGAAAAAGAGCTGCTGGCCCCTCTCCTAGCTAGTCAGTGGGTCAGTTGGAACTAATGGCTGCTAGCTCCTCCCTCTGGTGAGTCAGTTAGATCGTGTGCTCTGGGAGAGGACCCAGTCAGAGCAAACAGACAAACAAACACAACCCCAGAAGTCTGTAAAAAAAACCACCCAGTCAAGGATGTCTTCTCAAACACAGATCAGCTTGTTACCGTAGTTTCTAGCCCGGACTTGTGGGATATTAGATCTCACTTGATATCAATAATTTGGCCTTCTTTACCTATTCCTCTCCATGTGCTTTCAAGGCCCCCGGACAAGCACGCACACAGGCACAGCCGGCAATCGCTGAAATATTCCAAACAAATACAGGCAGACCAGAAATAGCCACACGGCTGCTTTTAGGAGACCTCAAGGCAAGGACCACATTAAGTATGCACGCTCCTTACAAAGGACTTCCTGCCCCGAGCAGGCAGCTTGACAAGCCGAATACTCAACTGTCAAGCACTCTGCGTTTGCATTCTAGCTACTCTATTGACAATTCGGTCTTAACTCAATCATGTAAAATACTGACCTTTCAGAGGCTTTGTCTCCAACCCAAAACTCATTGTTATTCCCAAGAACAGACTAGCCTGTGACCACATTTTCCCCTAGAAGACCCCCTGATTTTGAGCAATTCCTTGGATTGTTCCTGGCTTCCATCCCGCCTTGCTGTCACTTCATTCAGTGGGCCTTCCCCTCAGCTCCTCTTGCTGAGAGTCTCCTCTTCTATGGACCTTTCTCTTCAGATTACCTGGGCTTCAGGAGAGGTGTAGTTTTCCCATACAAAACCTCCTCTGAAAAACCCTCTATCCCACTCCAACCTTTATTTCAAAAGCTCTCTGCGTGACTGTGTTACATACACATGTTTGACTGTATATCAATAAAAACAACAATTATTATTTACTTCTGTTTGCTCCTGACCCTGTAGACATTGCCCAGAGTTGGAAGCCCTGTGACCTAGTGAAACACAGGCTCAAGCCACACATCGTGGTGGTGTATGTATTAGTTTAAGCTTAGTTTCTGAATGTAGGATAGGTCCTACATGTATAGCAAGAGCGCTGAAGGAAAGTAACATTGCAGAGAAGCTGAGCAAACTGTTTTATCCATCTTCCCTGCTGAAGATAGGGGTTGTCCATATCTGTGGCTGGAAACAGATGTTTCCCAGGTTGGGAGACCAAGAGACGGCAGCAAGGAGTTGTGACAAGGAAGAATGTTCTAGAACGGATTGAGTAATCACCCATCACCAGATCTAAATGGTATGGAGCCAAGAGTTTTTGAAACCTCAAATGTGAAATTTCTGATCCAATCCAAACATGTTCCTAAAAACAGTCTCTGTCCTAGAGGACTGGAGAGTTGCCAGTAATTGGGCCCCCATATCCACAGATTCTGTACCTGCATATTCAACCAATGGTGGCTTGAAAATATTTTTAAAAAAATCCAAAAACAAATTTTGACTTTGTCATTTTATATAAGGGACATCATTTTATGACATTATTGTACATAATGGATTTGAGCATACACAAATGTTGGTAATCATGGGGGGTCCTGCAATCAAACCTTAGCAGATACCAAAGTCCCACTGTAGAACATCAAGTCATTTGTTTTTGGTGCCACTTAAATCCTCTTCTCTGTTGAGCTCTGCAAAACATTCCCTATCTCTGTGGTTGGTTTTTAAACTGTCTGTTCAAGGTTAGTTGAGATTCTGTCTTTAGCAGGACAAAATCCATTTGGACAATCCTGAGTCTGGCAACATGAAATCTCAAACAGCAAAGAAATGAAGTTCAGCAAAGGGACAGAAGGAGAGAGAAAAGAAGCCGATTCCTACTCAAAGAGGAACTTTCTCCCACATTGAGAAAGTGAGAGACAGAGAGAGAGACGGAGAAAAAAGAGGAAGCAGAACCTTTGGCTCTGGCCATTGGGCTTGTTTTGGCAACAAGGATTGTTCAGGACCCATTTCAAAAGGACACAGGTGGGCTGCTAGGCAATAAGAGCTCCTGTCATCCCTTTGCAGGTTAATGGACCACCAGGACAAAGCAGGCTTCCAGGTAGGGGGGCTTAGCCTCTTGTCTTGTGGACCCCATCCCAGTTTGACTTGGCTGAAAAGTAATAAACTTTCCAAAGAGTAAATCATTAAAATTACAAATAACGAGGAAAAAAAATAGTTAACCACTTAGCCCAGTTGGAGTGACTTCCAACTAGGATGACTTCCTGTAACATGAAACCCATTCGAAAAGGATTGGGATCCAGTCTTTCCAAGCATAAATCATTTGAATTACTTGGGATAGAGTAAAGCACTAGAAATGTTGACGCTAACTTTTTTGTTTTGATTTTGGAGCAGGACACTTTTTTGTTTTGATTTTGGAGCAAGCATATATTTAACCTTTTCCCAACCACCAGAGGATTTACAATTTTCAAAACAAATATCAAATTAGATGGCTCTCATTTAGGAAAATAGAACATAGCTACCTTCATTTCTCAAGTACTTCAAATTTAATAAGCAATATATATTCAAAAGATGGTGATGATAATGATTTAAATTCTAGTATCAGCATTCCCATGTTTTTGTTTTGACAGTTACGAAGATTCTTTTGTGCTCTCCATCTGTAGGAACCCTGGTGTTGCAATGGTTAAATGCCGATGCTGCAGCCACAAGGTTATGAGTTTGATCCTGCAGGGCTCCACATTGTCTCAGCCTTCCATCCTTCCACAGGTCGGTAAAATGAGTACCCAGCGTGTTGGGAGCAATTAGATAACACATTGTTAACTCCTTAGAGAGCACATAGCTGATAAGCGGTATAGAAATACACATGCTATTGCTATTGTTTAATCCCATCGTACTATTCTCCTTGCATTTTCCAGTTTGGCAGTTCAGTTGAGACTCTGAATTTTGTCTTATAAAAGTCAAAAGACAATAATCTCCTTACATTCAGAGGATCTGAAGTCATCTTGGTAAAAGCCGCAAACACTAAGTCTGGAGGCTCTAACAGAGGATCACAAGCAGGGAGAAACCACCTCCATTCACACCAACTCCAACAGCCACAAAGAGAAGAATGAGGAAGAGGAGGAGAAAGCAGTGGAACCTTTGGATCTGGTAACAGGTTTGTTGTAGTAACAAGGGCTGTTTGGAATCCATTTGAAAAGGACACAGTTGGGCTGCTGGGCAGGAATGCTCCCACTAGCCCCTTGCAGGTTCATGGACAATCAGGTCCAAGCAGGCTGACTTTCTGATAGGAGAGTTAAAGCTGACACAAAGCTGAGATAACCTCTGCATGGAATCCATCATCAGATGAATGGTCATGATCTTTTCCAAAGAGTGATGTGCCAAAATAACTTGCCACAGAAGGAACACCTAGAAATGCTGGATACAACTTTGTGAGCGATGTTCCTCAGAGGGAGCTGTCTCCTTCGATGCTGCAGAAATCAGTCAATGGTTCTTTGTTTCCAAAGCTAAAATTCTCCACATTCAGATGCAAAAGCCAACCTATACATGTCCCCTATGTACGACCAAATCACAAAGGCAACTCAACAGGGGAAGTATTATACGTTCACAACTCAGATACAGTAATCACCACCAGAACTGCACTATTTGACTCATTTTCCATGATGTCTCCAAGAGAGACTGGATGGTCTCAAGAGAAAGGCTCTATCCAGATGTGCATCTGCTGGGAGTCCTAATCCACCCTGAGATTTGAGGTCAGAGCTACTAATGAGGTAATCAGCATATACACACAGCATGCCTTCTATCAGGATATACCAGGCTGTCCAGATGTAATTGGATTTCTGCTCCCAGCACTTGTCGGCATCAGACAAAGGCAAGCAATGCAGGGCATTGTAGATAGAACAACATATCAAAGGACACACAATTCTTAGCTCTGGTGTTGATCTTTCCCAGAGCCACCAAGGGAAAGGCAGCTCTTGTGAATTGATCAAGACCTTGAAATTATGACCACTATCCTAATGCCTGTGAGAAGAGCCAGACAGAGGTGCAAGTAACTTCTCCCTTAGTTTCAGTCCTGACTGTGAACACCATTACAAGCACAGTATCTGCTCAGACCTGGGACCCTAAAGTCATTGCTTTCAAATGGGGGTATAAAGAGACAAAAAAGGAAGTAAACATATGATTACTGCTGGTTTCCCATAGAATTGTCTGCCCCACTTCTGGGTTGGCGCCAGTAATCTAGGAAACAGAGGCTTGAATCCCATTTCTTCATTTAATTTAATTGATTCATATCCCACTTCCCTTCCGCATTCTGGGCTTGGATGACTGCCAAAAGAGATTAAAGTAAAATACACCTTTAGATCAAATTCAAAAACCAAATCATTCCTAAATAAATAAATACAAGTGAATTGTGGCATCAAAACAGCCCCTCCTTGCTCCTCAAATCCTTGGCCCTGTGTGAGAGCTGCTGCCTACACAGCTTTTCTGTTGCATGTCCCTCTCTCAGTGTCTTTCAGCTCAGTCTTGCATCCTCCTACTTTCTCCATACATCACTAGGCACCCTGAAGCCATCTCTCATAGGGGCATATAAAACATGAGCTCTTTCCTTCAGACTGTACAAGGAGCTGTACTTCAGACAAGGAACTGGGGAGCAAGGATCAAGCATCTGAAGACTTCTACTTCCCCTTATCAGCCTTCCAGTTTTCTGATCTTTTGAGGGTGGGCTTTCTCTCCATTCCGCTACCCTCTCCAGCTCATCCCAAGAGAACCTTCTTGGTGGCTGCTCCTGGACTTTTAACCTCTTTCCCAAAGGTGACTCAACAGGCCCCCTCTCTCGTCTCATTTTCGAGGCAGGGAAAGACTCCTATTTGACAAGCCTGCAGCTTTTAACGGGATGGGGAGAGGAACAAGCTTTTCTAAACATGTAATGTGAGCATTAAGTCTTTGTAATTCTTCCAGATTAACATGTTGCAAGTCATGTTTTAACTTGACTGATTTACATGTTATTGTTTAAGAAAAAATAGCCACATGTTGCTTTACCAATTTTAAATTGTATTGTAAGCCACATGGCGACAAAGGCAGGTTATAATTCCAATAGATAAGAGTAGATACTATTAATCCAGCATTGCCTTTCAGCTAGAAACATTTACTTGTTCTTGCCAGCTTACATTTTGGACAAAAGCTTGTAATCTTAAGCAGTTGAATCTTTTAAAGTCCACTGATAGCCATTGACATATACTTCGCTACTCCATGTCAGAAAAATTACAGTTTGGACAATTCCTAGTCCCTGCCCCCATCAACTCTCAAGGGAATCCCCTGTCAGTTATTCCTTTGCCAGTATTTTCTTAAGAAAGCTATTTGAGTATGTGTGGATGTATAAATCTGAGGTCTTTATAGGTGGAGCACAAATAGAAGGAAATAGAGTAAGTTGCACAGATCAGACGAAATTTAAAGAGGATAATAAATGAAAAGGAAGTATATGATACAGATAGAGGAATGATCTCCAAGGGAGGGTAAGAAGGAAGTAGAAACACAATTCATGTTCTGTTTTAATTTAATTTTACTTAGAAGCAACAATGAATGTGAAATAGATAGTTAGAATACGATTGTTATAAGAAAATTGAATACGATGTTATGGAAGAATCACTTGTGGGGTTGTTTATTTCTGATAAAAATTAAGGAAAGAAAGAAAGAAAGAAAGAAAGAGAAAGAAAGAAAGAAGGAAAGAAAACAAAATTAAAGAAAACAAATTAAAACATTAACAACAAATTAATACTGTCATTTTTAAATATCATTTCCAAGTACAGTGGATCCTCAAGATTCACAAGGGTTCAGGGCACAGAACCCTCAGAAAAGTGGAAAAACTATGAATAATTTCCCCCCAATCCCCCTCCCTTCTCCTCCAGAGTTCCCCTGCCCCTATCCCTTGTTTCTGGTCCCAGTGCTCCTTGGGTGGGGGAGGAAAAAGACACAATAAACACCTTACCAGTTCTTTCCCCTAGGATGGGAAGAGCAGAGGGCTGAGCTCTCCTGTTCTATTTCTGGTCCCCATCTTAAAAACCAGATTCCTCCCAGAGGGGACAAGTAGGAGCAAAGAGAGCACATGACCAGCCAGCAACCATTATACGGGAGAATGGGGAGACCTCAGAGCAGAAAGGACATGCCTCCAGCAGTGCGTGGGGTGGCTTTGCTCACTGAAGAGGGGAAAAAAATCTATTTTAAACCAAAAGCCTTGCAAGCCTGTGATGAGGTATGCAAGGGAATGGGAGGGGGGAGGGGGGAGAATGGCGTGTTCTCACAAATAATCAAATTTACGAAGGTCAAACTAGCAAATGCGGAGGGAGGACTGTAGGATCATGGCAGGGAGGGCTGTATGATCATGTGGCATATGGGACTTGATGGTCTTTAGTATGACTGGAATACCTTTCATGCATCCCTGAGATATATGCATGACTCATTTTTATTATTTGAAAAGTATAAAATGTTTCAGACAGTGTGTTCAGATTTGGAATGAACACTGAATCTTGAGTGCAACTAACACTAGGAACTAAATAGATTTTATCCAAATTTATCTATTTAATCTTATTACAAACTGATTTTAAATTTAATGGACTCTATAGGGGCTGGTCAAACATAAGACTTTATAAAGCCGACAAAGCAGTGCCTAAATACGGCTGTTTCAATTAGTTTAACTGCATGTCAAATTGATATTCAGGATCCAAAGCAACCTAGATCAGAATCATACACTTAAACAACCAATGGAGAAATCAGTTTCTCTGGAGAAATGCTTGTGCCTGACTCAAACTGCTCGTGGGACAGAACAGAGATATTGATGTGTTAAACTTCTTCTCTTAATAGTTATTTACTTATAGTCTTTGATATATAAAATATCACAATAACATACAACTATTGAACACATAACAGTTTAAAAACTCAATAATAAAGGAGACTCTGTAAAATTCTAATACAGCAAAACATTTAAATAAGTTTAAAAAGTTAGATATCTCAAAAAAAATCAGCTCTTTATTTTCACAAATGTATCTCCTTAAAACTGCAGCCTTAAAAAAGCAAAACAGGCTGTTCTTCCAGAATCATAAGGAATTTATTCCTTTTCCTTTTTTTTTTTTTTTTTAAAGCATACCCAATTGACAGATCAATTGACAGACCATGATATTTTGATAATACTGTTTTTAGGTTCCAGGAAAAAGCCATGCAGGAGACTCGGTGTTTCTGATGATTATGGACTTCAGCTGAGAATAGTTATTTCATAGATAAAATGTGGAGCTGTAATGGCTTTCCTCTGTTTGAATTTTGTAACATTGATTACATATTTCAGACAGTCGATCTGAACAGATCACTTAATTTATTAAGGTCATATCCACACTAGAGCTCTTGATTGAAGCCCAGCTCTTTCCTTATCAAATTTTCAAAGCGAATGTCTCCTTGAGAATTTGAGGGAAGGAGTTGGAAGTGCGAGAGGAGGGCTAAGAGAGAGGGAGTCTGAGGAACCCTCCCGCCTTCGGAAAAGGCACTGTACCTGCCCAGGCAGTAGGAGTTGGCAGCTGGGACAGTTTCTTTTGAAGTTAACCCTGAAATGCAAATCAGATTCACTACCCCACCAATAGGAAAGCCAGCAGCCCAGCTCCTCCCAGGAAAAAGAAAGGTAGTCTCTCTTGTGCATGGTTCTGGAATTTTCCCAATATAAAGTATTTTTGGAAAGAGCCTGGAAATTCTGAGTTCCAAACAAAGACACCCATAACGTGGAGGGACTTGTGGTGGGGGGAGTTAAAGCTATTGAAAGGATAGACCCAGGCAAAAAATATCAGCAAGATGAACATACATATTCCAGCATTTTCCCCTTTCAATTATTTCTTACTGCGATTTAAATTCCCTCTGTTTAAACCTGCAAGCCTTTTCACCTGTTTTCTTCCTCCTGTTGTTTATAATTTGGTTGGAAAAGCTACCTTGAGACTCTGATTTTCTGAAACAAGAAAATCCACTTAAATTCTGATGATCCAGAGTCAGGTGATGGGAAAGCCCTCAAACACCAAATACTTCAGGTCAGTAGAGGAGCAGAAAGAAACCACTTCCACTCTCACCAGCTCCAACTCTGACAGAGGAGGCAGTGGAACCTTCAGCCCTGGCCAACCAGCTTGTCGTGGCAACAAGGGCTGGTTGAGAACACACTGCAAAAGAACCCAGGTGGGTTGCTGAACAGGGGAGCTTCCATTGGCCTTCCACAAGTTAATGAAGTGGAATGGGGAGTCGTCTATGTGGAACCCATTCCAAGAGGGCCGGGCTACAACATAATAGGACTTTCCAGAGCTGTCAGTAGAAGGAATTCATGTTTATATGCCCTGACCCTGAGCTAGGCTTGGTGCCTAGTGATGTATGGAGAAAGTAGGAGGATGCAAGACTGAGCTGAAAGACCGAGAGAGGGCAGATGCAACAGAAAAGCTGTGTGGAGGTAGGCAGCTCTCACACAGGGCCCAAGGATTTGAGGAGCAAGGAGGGGCTGTTTTGATGTGACAATTCACTTGTATTTATTTATTTATAAGTTTATTCCTGTTTTGATTGATCTAAGGTGTATTTTACTTTAATCTCTTTTGCAAACCATCTGGAGCCCAGAATGCGGAGGGGGAAGTGGGATATGAATCAATTAAATTAAATGAAGAAATGGGATTCAAGCCTCTGTTTCCTAATATTACTTGCACCAACCCAGAAGTGGGGCAGACAATTCTATGGGAAACCAGCAGTAATCATATGTTTACTTCCTTTTTTGTCTCTTTATACCCCCATTTGAAAGCAATACTCAGGTAAGAGGTCTGAGCAGATACTGTGCTTGTAATGGTGTTCACAGTCAGAGCTGAGAATGGTAAGGGAGAAGTTCTCTACTGACCTCTGTCTGGCTCTTCTCACAGGCATTAGGATAGTGGTCATAATTTCAAGGTCTTGATCAATTCACAAGAGCTGCCTTTCCCTTTGTGGCTCTGGGAAAGATCAACACCAACTAGTCCTATCCTTGATATGTTGTTGGACTACAATGCCCTGCATTGCTTGCCTTTGGCTCGGATGGCCGAGAGTGCTGGGAGCAGAAATCCAATTACATCGGGACAGCCTGGTATATCCTGATAGAAGGCATGCTGTGTGTTATGTGATTACCTATTAGTAGCTTGGCCCCAAATCTAGGGTGGGTTGACTCCCAGCAGATCACTCTGGATAGAGCCTTTCTCTCAGGCCATCCCCGTTCCTCATTTGGAGACATATGGAAAATAGTAAATATGCATCTGGTGGTGATTTCTTTCTGAGTTGTGAACTATAATCTCCCCTGTTGAGTTCCTTGTGATTTGGTCTACAAGGGGGCATGTAGGTTGGCTTTTAATTCCCTAATTGGGAATTTTTGCTTTGGAAACAAAGAACCATTGACATTTCTCCCCATTAAAAAAGGGGGCACTCCCTCTGAGGAACATCCCCACCAAGTTGTATCCAGCATTTCTAGGTGTTCCTTTGTAAGTTTTTGGCAAATCATTTTAAAAGATCATACCATTCATCTATAAAGGATTCCATGCAGAGGTTACCCCAGCTTTGTGTCAGCTTTAGCTCTTGTAGGAACCAGCCTGCTTGGAGCTGGGGTCCATGAACCTGCAAGGGGCTAGTGGGAGCATTCCTGCCCCAAACCCAACTGTTCCTTTTCAAAGGTTCCAAACAGCCCTTGTTTCTACAACAAGGTTTCCAGATCCAAAGGTTCCACTGTTTTCCTCCTCTTCCTCATTTTTTTTTGTGGCTGTTGGATTTGGGGTGAATGGAGGGTTTTTCCCTGCCTGTGATCCTTTAGACCTCCAAATTGTGTTTTGGGCCCTTTTTCCCAAAACACTTCAGATCCTCTAATGTAAGTGATTTTTGTCTTTTGACTTTTTAAGCAAAATTGAGTCTCAACTGAACTGCCAAACTGGAAAATGCAAGGAGAAGGTAGAAGGGGTTAAAAAATAGCAATATCAATAGCATGTGATTTTTACCTTATCAGCTATGTGCTCTCAAAACAGTTTAAATGTGTTACTAATTTCTCCCAACAATGGGTACTCATTTTGACCTGTGGAAGGAA
>CAOLHI010008965.1:0-12381 GCA_948474755.1 Ctenosaura bakeri | reverse complement strand
TCATGGTCTCTCGGCCCAGTGACTGCTGACAGGCCTTCCTCCCATTCCAATTGCCATTTATCTGGCTTCTGAGGAAAAAGAGCAGCCGTGCCTAGCTCCATGGTCCCCGGCCTAGTGACTGGTGAGAGGCCGTCCTCCCATTCCAACTACCATTGCTCTGGCTTCTGAGGCAAAGAAGAGCAGCCCTGCGAAGCTCCATGGTCTCTCGGCCTAGTGACTGGTGAGAGGCCTTCCTCCCATTCCAACTGCCATTGCTGTGGCTTAGCTCCATGGTCTCTCGGCCTAGTGACTGGTGAGATGCATAACTCCCATTCCAACTGCCATTTGTCTGGTTTCTGAGGCAAAGAAGAGCAGCCATGCTTAGCTCATTGGTCTCTCAGCCTAGTTACTGGTGAGAGGACTTCCTCCCATTACGACTGCCATTTCTCTGGCTTCTGAGGCAAAGAAGAGCAGCCATGCTTAGCTCCATGGTCTCTCGGCCAAGTGACTGGTGAGAGGCCTTCCTCCCATTCCAAGTGCCATTGCTCTGGCTTCTGAGGCAAAGAAGAGCAGCCATGCTTAGCTCCATGGTCTCTCGGCCTAGTGACTGGAGAGAGACCTTCCTCCCATTCCAAGTGCCATTGCTCTGGCTTGTGAAGCAAAGAAGAGCAGCCATGCTTAGTTCCATGGTCTCTCAGCCTAGTAACTGGTGAGATGCCTTCCTCCCATTCCAACTGCCATTCCTTTGGCTTCTGAGGCAAAGAAGAGCAGCCCTCCTTAGCTCCATGGTCTCTCGGCCTAGGGACAGGTGAAAGGCCTTCCTCCCATTCCAACTGCCATTGCTCTGGCTTCTGAGGTAAAGAAGAGCAGCCGTGCTTAGCTCCATGGTCTCTCGGCCCAGTGACTGCTGACAGTCCTTCCTCTCATTCGAACTGCCATTGCTCTGGCTTCTGAGGTAAAGAAGAGCAGCCGTGCGTAGCTCCATGGTCTCTCGGCCTAGTGACTGGTGAGAGGCCTTCCTCCCATTCCAACTGCCATTGTTCTTGCTTCTGAGGCAAGGAAGAGCAGCCCTTCTTAGCTCCATGCTCTCTTGGCCTAGTGACTGGTGAGAGGCCTTCCTCCCATTCCAACTACCATTGCTCTGGCTTGTGAGCCAAAGAAGAGCAGCCCTGCGTAGCTCCATGGTCTCTCGGCCTAGTGACTGGTGAGAGGCCTTCCTCCCATTCCAACTGCCATTTCTGTGGCTTCTGAGGGAAAGAAGAGCAGCCATGCTTAGATCCATGGTCCCTTGGCCTAGTGACTGGTGAGATGCCTAACTCCCATTCCAACTGCCATTTATCTGGCTTCTGAGGCAAAGAAGAGCAGCCATGCTTAGCTAAATGGTCTCTCAGCCTAGTTACTGGTGAGAGTACTTCCTCCCATTACGACTGCCATTGCTCTGAGTTCTAAAGCAAAGAAGAGGAGCCGTGCTTAGCTCCATGGTCTCTCGGCCCAGTGACTGCTGACAGTCCTTCCTCTCATTCGAACTGCCATTGCTCTGGCTTCTGAGGTAAAGAAGAGCAGCCGTGCGTAGCTCCATGGTCTCTCGGCCTAGTGACTGGTGAGAGGCCTTCCTCCCATTCCAACTGCCATTGTTCTTGCTTCTGAGGCAAAGAAGAGCAGCCGTGCCCAGCTCCATGGTCTCTCGGCCTAGTGACTTGTAAGAGGCCTTCCTCCCATTCCAACTGCCATTGCTCTGGCTTCTGAGGCAAAGAAGAGCAGCCGTGCCCAGATCCATGGTCTTCGGCCTAGTTACTGGTGAGAGGACTTCCTCCCATTCCAACAGCCATTGCTCTGACTTCTGAGGCAAAGAAGAGCAGCCGTGCCCAGCTCCATGGTCTCTCGGCCTGGTGACTTGTAAGAGGCCTTCCTCCCATTCCAACTGCCATTGCTCTGGCTTCTGAGGCAAAAGAGAGCAGCCATGTTTAGCTCCATCGTATCCCGGCCCAGTGACTGGAGAGAGGCCTTCCTCCCATTCCAAGTGCCATTGCTCTGACTTCTGAGGCAAAAAAGAGTTGCCATGCCTAGCTCCATGGTCTCTCGGCCTAGTAACTGATGAGAGGCCTTCCTCCCATTCCAACTGCCATTGCTATGGCTTCAGAGGCAAAGAAGAACAGGCCTGTTTAGCTCCATGGTCTCTTGGCCTAGTGACTGGTGAGAGGCCTTCCTCCTATTCCAACTGCCATTGCTCTTGCTTCTGAGGCAAAGAAGAGCAGCCGTGCTTAGCTCCATCGTCTCTCGGCCTAGTGACTGGTGAGAGGCCGTCCTCCCATTACAACTGCCATTGCTCTTGCTTCTGAGGCAAAGAAGAGCAGCCGTGCTTAGCTCCACGGTCTTCGGCCTAGTGACTGGTGAGAGGCCGTCCTCCCATTCGAACCGCCATTGCTCTTGCTTCTGAGGCAAAGAAGAGCAGCCGTGCTTAGCTCCATGGTCTCTAGGCCTAGTGACTGGTGATAGGCCGTCCTCCCATTCCAACTGCCATTGCTCTGGCTTCTGAGGCAAAGAAGAGTAGCCATACCTAGCTCCATGGTCTCTCGGCCTTGGGACTGGTGAGAGTCCTTCCTCCCATTCCAACTGCCATTGCTCTGGCTTCTGAGGCAAAGAAGAGAAGCCATACCTAGCTCCATGGTCTCTCGGCCCAGTGACTGTTAAGAGGCCTTCCTCCCATTCCAACTGCCATTCCTCTGGCTTCTGAGGTAAAGAAGAGCAGCCATGCGTAGCTCAATGGTCTCTCCGCCCAGTGAATTGTAAGACGCCTTCCTCCCATTCCAACTGCCATCCCTCTGGCTTCTGAGGTAAAGAAGAGCAGCCATGCGTAGCTCAATGGTCTCTCCGCCGAGTGAATTGTAAGACGCCTTAGTCTCATTCCAACTGCCATTTCTCTGGCTTCTTAGACAAAGAAGAGCAGCCATGCTTTGCTCCATCGTCTTTCGGCCTACTTACTGGTAAGACGCCTTCCTCCCATTCCAACTTCCATTTCTCTGGCTTCTGAGGTAAAGAAGAGTTGCCATGCCTAGCTCATTGTCTCTCGGCCCAGAGACTGGTGAGAGGCCTTCCTCCCATTCCAACTGCCATTGCTCTGGCTTCGGAGGCAGAGAAGAGCAGCAATGCCTAGCTCCATGGTCTCTCGGCTCAGTGACTGGTGAGAGGCCTTCCTCCCATTCCAACTGCCATTGCTCTGGCTTCTGAGGCAAAGAAGAGCAGCCGTGCCTAGCTCCATGGTCTATCGGCCTAGTGACTGGTGAGAGGCCTTCCTCCCATTCCAACTGCCATTGCTCTGGCTTCTGAGGCAAAGAAGAGAAGCCATACCTAGCTCCATGGTCTCTCGGCCCAGTGACTGTTAAGAGGCCTTCCTCCCATTCCAACTGCCATTGCTCTGGGTTCTAAAGCAAAGAAGAGGAGCCGTGCTTAGCTCCATGGTCTCTCGGCCTATTGACTGGAGAGAGACCTTCCTCCCATTCCAAGTGCCATTGTTCTGGCTTCTGAAGCAAAGAAGAGCAGCCATGCTTAGTTCCATGGTCTCTCGGCCTAGTAACTGGTGAGAGGCCTTCCTCCCATTCCAACTGCCATTGCTCTGGCTTCTGAGGCAAAGAAGAGCAGCCATGCTTAGCTCCATGGTTTCTCGGCCTAGTGACTGGTGAGAGGCCTTCCTCCCATTCCAACTGCCATTCCTCTGGCTTCTGAGGCAAAGAAGAGCAGCCATGCTTAGCTCCATGGTCTCTCAGCCTAGTTACTGGTTATAGGCCTTCCTCCCATTCCAACTGCTATTGATCCGCCTTCTGAGGGAAAGAAGAGCAGCCATGGTTAGCTCCATCGTCTTTCGGCCCAGTGACTGGTAAAAGGCCTTCCTCCCACTGCAACTCTCATTGCTCTGGCTTCTGAGGCAAAGAAGAGCAGCCGTGCTTAGCTCCATGGTCTCTCGGCCTAGGGACTGGTGAGAGGCCTTCCTCCCACTCCAACTGCCATTGATCTGGCTTCTGAGGCAAAGAAGAGCAGCCCTTCTTAGTTCCATCGTCTCCCGGCCAAGTGACTGGTGAGAGGCCTTCCTCCTATTCCAGCTGCCATTGCTCCGGCTTCTGAGGCAAAGAAGAGCAGCCGTGCCTAGCTCCATGGTCTCTTGGCCTAGTGACTGGAGAGAGACCTTCCTCCCATTCCAAGTGCCATTGCTCTTGCTTCTGAAGCAAAGAAGAGCAGCCATTCTTAGTTCCATGGTCTCTCGGCCTAGTAACTGGTGAGAGGCGTTCTTCCTATTCCAACGTTCCTCTTGCTTCTGAGGGAAAGAAGAGAAGCCGGACCTAACTCCATGGTTTCTCAGACTAGTGACTGGTGAAAGGCCTTCCTCCCATTCCAACTGCCATTGCTCTGGCTTCTGAGGCAAAGAAGAGAAGCTGTACCTAACTCCATGGTCTCTCGGCCTAGGGACTGGTGAAAGGCCTTCCTTCCAATCCAACTGCCATTGCTCTGGGTTCTAAAGCAAAGAAGAGCAGCCATGCTTAGCTCCATGGTTTCTCGGCCTAGTGACTGGTGAGAAGCCTTCCTCCCATTCCAACTGCCATTCCTTTGGCTTCTGAGGCAAAGAAGAGCAGCCGTGCTTAGCTCCATGGTCTCTCGGCCCAGTGACTGCTGACAGGCCTTCCTCCCATTCCAATTGCCATTTATCTGGCTTCTGAGGAAAAAAGAGCAGCCGTGCCGAGCTCCATGGTCTTCGGCCTAGTGACTGGTGAGAGGCCTACCTCCCATTCCAACTGCCATTGTTCTTGCTTCTGAGGCAAAGAAGAGCAGCCGTGCTTAGCTCCATGGTCTCTCGGCCCAGTGACTGTTAAGAGGCCTTCCTCCCATTCCAACTGCCATTGCTCTGGGTTCTAAAGGAAAGAAGAGGAGCCGTGCTTAGCTCCATGGTCTCTCGGCCTAGTGACTGGAGAGAGACCTTCCTCCCATTCCAAGTGCCATTGCTCTGGCTTCTGAAGCAAAGAAGAGCAGCCATGCTTAGTTCCATGGTCTCTCGGCCTAGTAACTGGTCAGAAGCCTTCCTCCCATTTCAAATGCCATTGCTCTGGGTTCTAAAGCAAAGAAGAGGAGCCGTGCTTAGCTCCATGGTCTCTCGGCCTTGTGACTGGAGAGAGACCTTCCTCCCATTCCAAGTGCCATTGCTCTGGCTTCTGAAGCAAAGAAGAGCAGCCATGCTTAGTTCCATGGTCTCTCGGCCTAGTAACTAGTGAGAGGCCTTCCTCCCATTCCAACTGCCATTGCTCTGGCTTCTGAGGCAAAGAAGAGCAGCCATGCTTAGCTCCATGGTTTCTCGGCCTAGTGACTGGTGAGAGGCCTTCCTCCCATTCCAACTGCCATTCCTCTGGCTTCTGAGGCAAAGAAGAGCAGCCATGCTTAGCTCCATGGTCTCTCAGCCTAGTTACTGGTTATAGGCCTTCCTCCCATTCCAACTGCTATTGATTCGGCTTCTGAGGGAAAGAAGAGCAGCCATGGTTAGCTCCATCGTCTTTCGGCCCAGTGACTGGTAAAAGGCCTTCCTCCCACTGAAACTCCCATTGCTCTGGCTTCTGAGGCAAAGAAGAGCAGCCGTGCTTAGCTCCATGTTCTCTCGGCCTAGGTACTGGTGAGAGGCCTTCCTCCCACTCCAACTGCCATTGATCTGGCTTCTGAGGCAAGAAGAGCAACCCTTCTTAGTTCCATCGTCTCCCGGCCAAGTGACTGCTGAGAGGCCTTCCTCCTATTCCAGCTGCCATTGCTCTGGCTTCTGAGGCAAAGAAGAGCAGCCGTGCCTAGCTCCATGGTCTCCGGCCTAGTGACTGGTGAGAGGCCTTCCTCCCATTCCAACTTCCATTGCTCTGGGTTCTAAAGCAAAGAAGAGGAGCCGTGCTTAGCTCCATGGTCTCTCGGCCTAGTGACTGGAGAGAGACCTTCCTCCCATTCCAAGTGCCATTGCTCTGGCTTCTGAAGCAAAGAAGAGCAGCCATGCTTAGTTCCATGGTCTCTGGCCTAGTAACTGGTGAGAGGCCTTCCTCCCATTCCAACTGCCATTGCTCTGGGTTCTAAAGCAAAGAAGAGGAGCCGTGCTTAGCTCCATGGTCTCTCGGCCTTGTGACTGGAGAGAGACCTTCCTCCCATTCCAAGTGCCATTGCTCTTGCTTCTGAAGCATAGAAGAGCAGCCATGCTTAGTTCCATGGTCTCTCGGCCTAGTGACTGGTGAGAGGCCTTCCTCCCATTCCAACTGCCATTGCTCTGGCTTCTGAGGCAAAGAAGAGCAGCCATACCTAGCTCCATGGTCTCTCGGCCCAGTGACTGTTAAGAGGCCTTCCTCCCATTCCAACTGCCATTGCTCTGGGTTCTAAAGCAAAGAAGAGGAGCCGTGCTTAGCTCCATGGTCTCTGGCCTATTGACTGGAGAGAGACCTTCCTCCCATTCCAAGTGCCATTGCTCTGGCTTCTGAAGCAAAGAAGAGCAGCCATGCTTAGTTCCATGGTCTCTCGGCCTAGTAACTGGTGAGAGGCCTTCCTCCCATTCCAACTGCCATTGCTCTGGCTTCTGAGGCAAAGAAGAGCAGCCATGCTTAGCTCCATGGTTTCTCGGCCTAGTGACTGGTGAGAGGCCTTCCTCCCATTCCAACTGCCATTCCTCTGGCTTCTGAGGCAAAGAAGAGCAGCCATGCTTAGCTCCATGGTCTCTCAGCCTAGTTACTGGTTATAGGCCTTCCTCCCATTCCAACTGCTATTGATCCGCCTTCTGAGGGAAAGAAGAGCAGCCACGGTTAGCTGAATCGTCTTTCGGCCCAGTGACTAGTAAAAGGCCTTCCTCCCACTGCAACTCCCATTGCTCTGGCTTCTGACGCAAAGAAGAGCAGCCGTGCTTAGCTCCATGGTCTCTGGCCTAGGGACAGGTGAGAGGCCTTCCTCCCACTCCAACTGCCATTGATCTGGCTTCTGAGGCAAAGAAGAGCAGCCCTTCTTAGTTCCATCGTCTCCCGGCCAAGTGACTGGTGAGAGGCCTTCCTCCTATTCCAGCTGCCATTGCTCGGGCTTCTGAGGCAAAGAAGAGCAGCCATACCTAGCTCCATGGTCTCTCGGCCCAGTGACTGTTAAGAGGCCTTCCTCCCATTCCAACTGCCATTGCTCTGGGTTCTAAAGCAAAGAAGAGGAGCCGTGCTTAGCTCCATGGTCTCTCGGCCTATTGACTGGAGAGAGACCTTCCTCCCATTCCAAGTGCCATTGCTCTGGCTTCTGAAGCAAAGAAGAGCAGCCATGCTTAGTTCCATGGTCTCTCGGCCTAGTAACTGGTGAGAGGCCTTCCTCCCATTCCAACTGCCATTGCTCTGGCTTCTGAGGCAAAGAAGAGCAGCCATGCTTAGCTCCATGGTTTCTCGGCCTAGTGACTGGTGAGAGGCCTTCCTCCCATTCCAACTGCCATTCCTCTGGCTTCTGAGGCAAAGAAGAGCAGCCATGCTTAGCTCCATGGTCTCTCAGCCTAGTTACTGGTTATAGGCCTTCCTCCCATTCCAACTGCTATTGATCCGCCTTCTGAGGGAAAGAAGAGCAGCCATGGTTAGCTCCATCGTCTTTCGGCCCAGTGACTGGTAAAAGGCCTTCCTCCCACTGCAACTCCCATTGCTCTGGCTTCTGAGGCAAAGAAGAGCAGCCGTGCTTAGCTCCATGGTCTCTTGGCCTAGTGACTGGAGAGAGACCTTCCTCCCATTCCAAGTGCCATTGCTCTGCTTCTGAAGCAAAGAAGAGCAGCCATGCTTAGTTCCATGGTCTCTCGGCCTAGTAACTGGTGAGAGGCGTCTTCCTATTCCAACTTTCCTCTTGCTTCTGAGGGAAAGAAGAGAAGCCGGACTAACTCCATGGTCTCTCAGACTAGTGACTGGTGAGAGGCCTTCCTCCCATTCCAACTGCCATTGCTCTGGCTTCTGAGGCAAAGAAGAGAGAGCTGTACCTAATCCATGGTCTTCGGCCTAGGGACTGGTGAAAGACCTTCCTTCCAATCCAACTGCCATTGCTCTGGGTTCTAAAGCAAAGAAGAGCAGCCATGCTAGCTCCATGGTTTTTCGGCCTAGTGACTGGTGAGAGCCTTCCTCCCATTCCAACTGCCATTCCTTTGGCTTATGAGGCAAAGAAGAGCAGCCGTGCTTAGCTCCATGGTCTCTCGGCCTAGGGACTGGTGAAAGGCCTTCCTCCATTCCAACTGCCATTGCTCTGGCTTCTGAGGTAAAGAAGAGCAGCCGTGCTTAGCTCCATGGTCTCTCGGCCCAGTGACTGCTGACAGGCCGTCCTCCCATTCCAACTGCCATTGCTCTTGCTTCTGAGGCAAAGAAGAGCAGCCGTGCTTAGCTCCATGGTCTCTCGGCCTAGTGACCGGTGAGAGGCCTTCCTCCCATTCCAACTGCCATTGCTCTTGCTTCTGAGGCAAAGAAGAGCAGCCGTGCTTAGCTCCATGGTCTTCGGCCCAGTGACTGTGAAGAGGCCTTCCTCCCATTTCAACTGCCTTTGCCTCTGGCTTCTAAAGCAAAGAAGAGGAGCCGTGCTTAGCTCCATGGTCTCTCGGCCTAGTGACTGAGAGAGACCTTCCTCCCATTCCAAGTGCCATTGCTCTGGCTTCTGAAGCAAAGAAGAGCAGCCATGCTTAGTTCCATGGTCTCTCGGCCTAATAACTGTGAAGGCCTTCCTCCCATTCCAACTGCCATTGCTCTGGGTTCTAAAGCAAAGAAGAGTAGCCGTGCTTAGCTCTATGGTCTCTCGGCTTGTGACTGGAGAGAGACCTTCCTCCCATTCCAAGTGCCATTGCTCTGCTTCTGAAGCAAAGAAGAGCAGCCATGCTTAGTTCCATGGTCTCTCGGCCTAGTAACTGGTGAGAGGCCTTCCTCCCATTCCAACTGCCATTGCTCTGGGTTCTAAAGCAAAGAAGAGGAGCCGTGCTTAGCTCCATGGTCTCTCGGCCTTGTGACTGGAGAGAGACCTTCCTCCCATTCCAAGTGCCATTGCTCTGGCTTCTGAAGCAAAGAAGAGCAGCCATGCTTAGTTCCATGGTCTCTCGGCCTAGTAACTGGTGAGAGGCCTTCCTCCCATTCCAACTGCCATTGCTCTGGCTTCTGAGGCAAAGAAGAGAGCCATGCTTAGCTCCATGGTTCTCGGCCTAGTGACTGGTGAGAGGCCTTCCTCCCATTCCAATGCCATTCCTCTGGCTTCTGAGGCAAAGAAGAGCAGCCATGCTTAGCTCCATGGTCTCTCAGCCTAGTTACTGGTTATAGGCCTTCCTCCCATTCCAACTGCTATTGATCTGGCTTCTGAGGGAAAGAAGAGCAGCCATGGTTAGCTCCATCGTCTTTCGGCCCAGTGACTGGTAAGCCTTCCTCCCACTGCAACTGCCATTGCTCTGGCTTCTGAGGCAAAGAAGAGCAGCCATGCTTAGCTCCATGGTCTCTCGGCCTAGTGACTGGTGAGAGGCCTTCCTCCCATTCCAACTGCCATTCCTCTGGCTTCTGAGGCAAAGAAGAGCAGCCCTGCTAGTTCCATGGTCTCTCGGCCAAGTGACTGGTGAGAGGCCTTCCTCCATTCCAAGCTGCCATTGCTCTGGCTTCTGAGGCAAAGAAGAGCAGCCGTGCCTAGCTCCATGGTCTCTCGGCCTAGTGACTGTTGAGAGACCTTCCTCCCATTCCAAGTGCCATTGCTCTTGCTTCTGAAGCAAAGAAGAGCAGCCATGCTTAGTTCCATGGTCTCTCGGCCTAGTAACTGGTGAGAGGCGTTCTTCCTATTCCAACTTTCCTCTTGCTTCTGAGGGAAAGAAGAGAAGCCGGACCTAACTCCATGGTCTCTCAGACTAGTGACTGGTGAGAGACCTTCCTCCCATTCCAACTGCCATTGCTCTGGCTTCTGAGGCAAAGAAGAGAATATGTACCTAACTCCATGGTCTCTCGGCCTAGGGACTGGTGAAAGGCCTTCCTTCCAATCCAACTGCCATTGCTCTGGGTCCTAAAGCAAAGAAGAGCAGCCATGCTTAGCTCCATGGTTTCTCGGCCTAGTGACTGGTGAGATGACTTCCTCCCATTCCAACTGCCATTCCTTTGGCTTATGAGGCAAAGAAGAGCAGCCATTCTTAGCTCCATGGTCTCTCGGCCTAGGGACTTGTGAAAGGCCTTCCTCCCATTCCAACTGCCATTGCTCTGGCTTCTGAGGTAAAGAAGAGCAGCCGTGCTTAGCTCCATGGTCTCTCGGCCCAGTGACTGTTAAGAGGCCTTCCTCCCATTTTAAATGCCATTGCTCTGAGTTCTAAAGCAAAGAAGAGGAGCCGTGCTTAGCTCCATGGTCTCTCGGCCTAGTGACTGGAGAGAGACCTTCCTCCCATTCCAAGTGCCATTGCTCTGGCTTCTTAAGCAAAGAAGAGCAGCCATGCTTAGTTCCATGGTCTCTCGGCCTAATAACTGGTGAGAGGCCTTCCTCCCATTCCAACTGCCATTGCTCTGGGTTCTAAAGCAAAGAAGAGGAGCCGTGCTTAGCTCTATGGTCTCTCGGCCTTGTGACTGGAGAGAGACCTTCCTCCCATTCCAAGTGCCATTGCTCTGGCTTCTGAAGCAAAGAAGAGCAGCCAGGCTTAGTTCCATGGTCTCTCGGCCTAGTAACTGGTGAGAGGCCTTCCTCCCATTCCAACTGCCATTGCTCTGGGTTCTAAAGCAAAGAAGAGGAGCCGTGCTTAGCTCCATGGTCTCTCGGCCTTGTGACTGGAGAGAGACCTTCCTCCCATTCCAAGTGCCATTGCTCTGGCTTCTGAAGCAAAGAAGAGCAGCCATGCTTAGTTCCATGGTCTCTCGGCCTAGTAACTGGTGAGAGGCCTTCCTCCCATTCCAACTGCCATTGCTCTGGCTTCTGAGGCAAAGAAGAGCAGCCATGCTTAGCTCCATGGTTTCTCGGCCTAGTGACTGGTGAGAGGCCTTCCTCCCATTCCAACTGCTATTGATCCGGCTTCTGAGGGAAAGAAGAGCAGCCATGGTTAGCTCCATCGTCTTTCGGCCCAGTGACTGGTTAAAGGTCTTCCTCCCACTGCAACTCCCATTGCTCTGGCTTCTGAGGCAAAGAAGAGCAGCCGTGCTTAGCTCCATGGTCTCTCGGCCTAGGGACTGGTGAGAGGCCTTCCTCCCACTCCAACTGCCATTGATCTGGCTTCTGAGGCAAAGAAGAGCAACCCTTTTTAGTTCCATCGTCTTCCGGCCAAGTGACTGGTGAGAGGCCTTCCTCCTATTCCAGCTGCCATTGCTCCGGCTTCTGAGGCAAAGAAGAGCAGCCGTGCCTAGCTCCATGGTCTCTTGGCCTAGTGACTGGAGAGAGACCTTCCTCCCATTCCAAGTGCCATTGCTCTTGCTTCTGAAGCAAAGAAGAGCAGCCATGCTTAGTTCCATGGTCTCTCGGCCTGGGAACTTGTGAGAGGCGTTCTTCCTATTACAACTTTCCTCTTGCTTCTGAGGGAAAGAAGAGAAGCCGTACCTAACTCCATGGTCTCTCAGCCTAGGGACTGGTGAAAGGCCTTCCTTCCAATCCAACTGCCATTGCTCTGGCTTCTGAGGCAAAGAAGAGAAGCTGTACCTAACTCCATGGTCTCTCGGCCTAGGGACTGGTGAAAGGCCTTCCTTCCAATCCAACTGCCATTGCTCTGGGTTCTAAAGCAAAGAAGAGCAGCCATGCTTAGCTCCATGGTTTCTCGGCCTAGTGACTGGTGAGATGCTTTCCTCCCATTCCAACTGCCATTCCTTTGGCTTCTGAGGTAAAGAAGAGCAGCCGTGCTTAGCTCCATGGTCTCTCGGCCCAGTGACTGCTGACAGGCCTTCCTCCCATTCCAATTGCCATTTATTTGGCTTCTGAGGAAAAAAGAGCATCCCTGCCTAGCTCCATTGTCTCTCGGCCTAGTGACTGGTGAGAGGCCTTCCTCCCATTCCAACTGCCATTGTTCTTGCTTCTGAGGCAAGGAAGAGCAGCCGTTCTTAGCTCCATGGTCTCTCGGCCTAGTGACTGGTGAGAGGCCTTCCTCCCATTCCAACTACCATTGCTCTGGCTTCTGAGGCAAAGAAGAGCAGCCCTGCGTAGCTCCATGGTCTCTCGGCCTAGTGACTGGTGAGAGGCCTTCCTCCCATTCCAACTGTCATTGCTGTGGCTTCTGAGGCAAAGAAGAGCAGCCATGCTTAGCTCCATGGTCTCTCGGCCCAGTGACTGGTGAGAGGCCTTCGTCCCATTCCAACTACCATACCTCTGGCTTCAGAGGCAAAGACGAGCAGCCGTGCCCAGCTCCATGGTCTCTCGGCCTAGTGACTGGTGAGAGGCCTTCCTCCCATTCCAACTGCCATTGTTCTTGCTTCTGAGGCAAGGAAG
>CAOLHI010008951.1:0-34100 GCA_948474755.1 Ctenosaura bakeri | reverse complement strand
GGGTTAGGGTTAGGGCTAGGGTAGGGTTAGGGTTAGGGTTAGGGTTAGGGTTTGGGTTCAGGTTAGGGTTAGGGTTACGGTTTGGGTTAGGGTTTGGGTTAGGACTTTTTTTAGGGATAGGGTTATGGTTGGATTTAGGGTAGGTTTCGGGCTAGATTTAATTTTAGCATTAGGGACTGGGCTAGGGTTAGGACTAGGGTTAGAGTTAGGGTTAGGGTTTAGGATTTGGGCTAGCGTTAGGGCTAGGTTCGGGTTAGGGCGGGGATAGGGTTAGGGTAAGGGTTAGTGCTAGGGTTGGGGTTTTGGGGTTAGGGCTAGGGTTAGGGTTAGGGTTTGGGTTCAGGTTAGGGCTGGGTTTAGGGAAAGTGTTATGGTTAGGGCTAGGTTAGGGCTAGCTGTATTGCTAGGGTTAGGGCTAGGGTTAGGATTAGGTGGGGTAGGGTTAAAATTTCGGCTAGGGTTAGGATTAAGGCTAGAGTTAGGGCTAGGGTTAGGGCTTGGTTAGGGTTATGGTTAGGGCTACGTTTTGGGTTGGGTTAGAGTTAGGGTAGGGCTAGGCTTATGGTTGGGCATGGGTTAGGGCGGGTTTTAGGACTAGGGTTAGGGCTAGGGTTATGGCTGAGGTTAGGGTTAGGGTTAGGGCTAGGGCTTGGGTTAGGGTTAGGGTTAGGGTTTGGGTTCAGGTTAGGGTTGGGGTTTCGGTTTGGGTTAGGGTTTTGGGGTTTGGGGATACATTTAGGGATAGGGTTAGTGCTAGGTTTTGGGGGGTTTGGGGCTTAAAGGTTAAAGGTTAGGGTTAGGCTTAGGGTTAGAATTAGGGCTACGGTTAGGGCTAGTGTTAGGGTAGGGCTAGGGTGAAATCTAGGGTTGGGGGCTAGGTTTAGGGCTAGGGGTTAGTTCTAGGGTTAGGGCTAGGGATAGGGTTAGGGTTTAGGGTGTGGGTTAGGATAGATTTAGGGCTAGGGTTATGGTTGGGCTTCGGGCAAAGGGTTCGGTTAGGGTTAGGGTGAGGTTAGGGCTATTGCTCGGGTTAGGTTTAGGTTTCAAAGTTAGGCCTAAGTTTGGGGTTAGGGTTTAGGTTAGGTCTAATTTACGGAAAAAGGGTTTTGGTTTTGTTGGGGTTGGGGGGAGGGTTAGGGTTAGGGTTGGGGTAGTGTTAGGATCGCGGTTAAGGCTGGGGAGTGATAGGTTTCGGGTTAGGGCTAGGTTTAGTTTTGGGGTTAGTGCTAGGGCTAGGGTTCTTGATTGGGTTAGGGGGGTAGGGTGGGTTAGGGCTAGGGTAGGGTAGGGTTAGTGTTTTTTGGGGCTAGGTTTAGGGCTTGGGGTTAGGGTTAGGGCTAGGTTTTGGGCTAGGTTTTGGGGTAGGTTTAGGGCTTAGGGTTAGGATTAAGGCTAGGGGCTAGGCTTAGGGGTAGGGTTAGGCTTAGGGAAAGGGTTAGGGCTTGGTTGGGGAGGGTAGGGTTAAACTAGGGTTAAGGCTTGGGTTAGTGCTAGGGTTAGGGCTAGGGTTAGGGTTAGGGTCCGGGTTAGATTTCGGGTTTGGGTTAGGTTACGGCTGGGTTTAGGGTTAGTGTTATAGTTAGGGCTAGGTTTAGGCTATGATTGCTAGGGTTAGGGCTAGGGTTAGGATTAAAGCTAGGGTAAGGGCTGGGGTTAGGGATCTGGTTAGGATTAGGGTTAGGGCTAGGGTTAAATTGGGGCTAGGATAAGGGTTAAGACTAGGGTTAGGGCTAGGCTTAGGGCTACGGTTAAGGTTGGGGTAAGGATAGGATTAGGCTGGGGTTAGGGTTAGGATTAGGTTTGGACTTGGGTTAAGGCTAGGTGTACGTCTAGTTAGTGTTAGGGTTAGGGTTAAGGCTCGGGAAGGGTTAGGGTTAAGGCTATGGTTAGGGCTGGGGTTAGGGCTAGGTTTAGGTCCAGGATTAGGGTTAGGGCTAGGGTTAGGGCCAGAGTTAAGGTTAGGGCTACGGTTAGGGCTAGGGTTAAAAAGGGTTAGGGTTAGGGTCTAGGCTAGAGTTAGCATTAGGGTTAGGGCTAGGGTTAGGGTTATGGTTAGTGTTAGGGCTAGGGTTAGGGCTAAATTGGGTTAGGGCTAGGGTTAATGTTAGGGTTAATTTTAGGGTTAGGGTTAGGGTTAGGCCTAAGTTTAGGGCTAGGATTTTGGTTAGGTCAAATAAGGGCTAGGGTTACTTTTGGGGATTATAACTAAGTTTAGCTAAGGTTAGGTTTAGGGATAGGGTCAAGGCTCGGGTTAGTACCAGGGTTAGGGGTAGGGTTAGGGTTATGGTTAGTGTTAGGGCTAGGGTTAGGGATAAAGTTAGGGTGAGGGCTAGGGTTAAGGTTAGGGTTAAGGCTTGGGTTAGGGCTAGGGTGAGGGGTAGGGCTAGGGTTAGGGTTACCATTTTGGCTAGGGTTAGGGCTAGGTTTAGATTTCGGGAAGGGTTAGGGCTAGGGTTAGGTAACGGGTTATTGTAGGGTTAGGGTTAGGGCTAGCGTTAGGGTTAGGGTTTTGGTTGGTTGGGTTTGGGGTTTAAAGGTTAGTTTTATGGTTAGGGCTAGGATTAGGGCTAGCTGTATTGTAGGGTCAGGGCTAGTTTTAGGATTAGGCCTGGGGCAGGGTTACATTTGGCTAGGGTTAGGATTAAGGTAGAGTTAGGGCTAGGGTTGGGCTCTGGTTAGGGTTAGGGTTAGGGCTACGTTTTGGGCTTGGGTTAGGGTTGGGGTAGGGCTAGGGTTATGGTTCGGGCATGGGTTAGGCCTTTTAGGATAAGGTTGGGGTAGGGTTATGGCTGAGGTTAGGTTTAGGGTTAGGGTTAGGGCGGGGGTACGGATAGGGTAGGGTTAGGGTTGGGGTTTTGGGGTTAGGTTATGGTTAGGGTTACGGTTTGGGTTAGGGTTTGGGTTAACTTTTTTAGGGATAGGGTTATGGTTGGATTTAGGGCTAGGTTTTCGGGCTAGATTTAATTTTAGCATTAGGGACTGGGCTAGGGTTAGGACTAGGGTTAGATTTAGTTTTAGGGTTGGGATTTCGGCTAGCGTTGGGGCAGGTTTAGAGTTAGGGCTAGGGATAGGGTTAGGGTAAGTGTTAGTGCTAGTTTTAGGGTTTGGGTTAGCACCAGGGTTGGGGGTGGGGTTAGGGCAAAGGGTTAGGTTTAGGGCTAGGGTTAGGGTTAGGCCTAATTTTTGGGGGTGGGGTTTTTGGGTTTAGGTTGATTAAGGGGTGGGGACTTTTGGGGAATAAACAAGTTTCGGGCTAAGGTTAGGTTTAGGGATAGGGTCAAGGCTCGGGTTAACACCAGGGTTAGGGGTAGGGTTAGGGTTTGGTTAGTTTTAGGGCTAGGGTTGGGGGAAAAAAGTTAGGGTGAGGGCTAGGGTTAAGGCTTGGGTTAGGGCTAGGGTGAGGGGTAGGGCTAGGGTTAGGGTTACATTTTGGTGGGGTTGGGGGCCAGGTTTTAAAGGGGGGGTAGGGTTAGGGCTAGGGTTAGGTAACGGGTTATTGCTAGGGTTAGGGTTGGGTAGGTAGGGTTAGGGTTTTGGTTCAGGTTAGGTCTGGGTTAAGGTTAGTTTTATGGTTAGGGTAGGATTAGGGCTAGCGGGTACCAGGGTTAGGGCTAGGGATGGGATTGGGCCCTAGGGTAGGGTTACAGTTTCCTGGGTTTAGCTTTAAAGGCTAGGGTTAGGGTAGGGTTAGGGCTTTTTGGGGAATTACTAGTTTTCGGCTTGGGTTAGGGTTAAGGTAGGGCTAGGCTTATGGTTCGAGCTTTGGTTGGGGCTCAGTTTAGGACAAGGGTTAGGGCTAGGGTTATGGCTGAGGTTAGGATTAGGGTTAGGGCTAGGGCTAGGGTAGGTTTAGGGTTAGGGTTAGTGTTAGGGTTAGGGTTCAGGTTAGGGTTAGGGTTTGGGTTAGGGTTAGGGTTAGGGTTCGTTTGGGTTAGGTTAGGAAAATTTTTATTTAAGGGGTTAGGGTTTATTTGGGGCAGGTTTCCTTAGAAAAAGCCGGGGACTGGGCAGGGTTAGGACTAGGGTTAGAGTTAGGGTTAGGGTTAGGATTTCGGCTAGCGTTAGGGCTAGGTTTAGAGTTAGGGTAGGGTAGGGATAGGGTTAGGGTAAGGGTTAGTTTAGGGTTTGGGTTTGGGTTTGGGTTAGGGCTAGGGTTAGGGTTAGGGTTTGGGTTCAGGTTAGGGCTGGGTTTAGGGTAAGTGTTATGGTTAGGGCTAGGATTAGGGCTAGCTGTATTGCTAGGGTTAGGGCTAGGGTTAGGGTTAAGGCTAAGCTAGGGTTACAGTTAGGGCTAGGGTTAGGATTAAGGCTAGAGTTAGGGTTCTGGTTAGGGTTAGGGTTAGGGCTATGTTTTGTGCTTGGATTAGGGTTAGGGTAGGGCTAGGGTTATGGTAAGGGCTAGGGTTAGAGCTAAGTTAAGGGCTCGGTTAGGGCTAGTTTTAGGGTTAGGGTTAGAGGAGGGCTAGGGTCGGGGCGGGGGTAGGTCAAGGTTTAGGGCTATGGTTAGGGCTTGGGGTTAGGATTAGGGCTGGGGTTTTGGGGTACGGGTTAGGTTTAGGGTTAGTGCTAGGGTTAGTGTTAGGGTTAGGGCTACGGTTAAGGCTAGGTTTAGGGTTAGGGTAATTTTGGGTAGGTTTAGGGCTTCGGTTAGGGTTAAGGTTTGGCGAGGCAGGGGAGGTTTAGGGCTAGGGTTAGGGCTCTGGTTAGGGTTAGGGTTAGGGCTAATTTAGGGTTTGGGTTTTAGGGTTCGGGGGGGCTAGGGTTATGGTTAGGGCTAGGGTTAGGGCCAAGTTTAGGACCAGGGTTAGGGCTTGGTTTAGGGCTGTGGTTAGGAAGGTTTAGGGCTAGGTTTAGGTTAGGGTTAAAGGTAGGGCTAGGGTTAGGGCTGGGGGTAGGCTAGGTTTAGGGTATGGTTAGGGCTTGGGGTTTGGATAAGGGTGGGGTTTTGGGTTAAGGGGATGGGGGCAGGGGTCAGGGCTAGGGTTAGGGTAGGGTTAGTTTAGGGTTAGGGTGAAAGTAGGGTTAGGGTGAGGGTAGGGTGGGGGGTAGGGGAAGGGCTAGGGTTAAGGCAGGGGTTAGGGCTAGGTTTGGGTAGGCTAGGGTTACGGTTGACGAGGGGGGTTTAGGGCTAGGGGTTGGGCTGGGTTTAGGGCTAGGTTTAGGGCTTGGGGCTAGGGATAGGGCTAGGGCTAGGGTTAGGGTTCAAGCTAGGGCTTGAGTTTGGGTTAGGGCTAGGGTTAGGGCTTCGGTTAGGGTTAGGGCTATCTGCAGGGTTAGGGTTAGGGTTAGGGTCAGGGTTAGTGTTAGGGATAGGGTTAGAGTTACGATTTGGGATTTGGGTTAGGGCTAGGGTTAGGGTAAGGGATAGGGTTAGCGTAAGGGATACGGCTAGGTTTAGTGTTAGGTTTGGGGGTAGGGCTATTGCTAGTGTTAGGGTAAGGGTTAGTGCTAGGGTAGGGTTATGTCTTGGTTAGGTTTAGTGCTAGTCTCCAAAGTTAGGGTTAGCGTTAGGGTTAGGGTAGGGTTGGGGATAGGGATAGGGTGGGTTAGGGCTAGGGTTAGGGCTGGGGTTAGGTTTAGCAATTAGGTTTAGGACTTGGGTTAAGGCTAGGTGTACGTCTAGTTAGTGTTAGGGTTAGGGTTAAGGCTCGGGTTAGGGCTAGGGTTAAAGGCTAGGGTTAGGGGCTTGGGTTAGGGCTAGGTTTAGGTCTAGGATTAGGGTTAGGGCTAAGGGTTAGGGTTAGGCCTAAGTTTACGGCTAAGGGTTTTGGTTAGATCTAGATTTAGGGCTAAGGGTTAGGGTTATGGCTTAGGTTAAGGTAGGTGTAGGCTGAGCTGAGTGTTAGGGTTAGGTTTAGGGCTAGGGTTAGGATCGCGGCTTAAGGCTAGGGCTAGCGATAGGTTTAGGGTTAGAGCTAGGGTTAGTTTTGGGGCTTAGTGCTAGGGCTAGGGTTCTTGATTGGGGTTAGGGTAGGAAGGGCTAGGGCTAGGGTTAGGGCTAGGGTGGGCTACGGTCAGTGCTAGATGTAGGGCTAGGTTTCGGGCTTGGGGTTAGGGTTAGGGCTAGGGTTAGTGCTCGGTTTTGGGGGTGCTCCGGTAGGGCTTAAGGTTAGGATTAAGGTTAGGGTTAGGCTTAGGGGTAGTGTTAAGGTTAGGGTTAGAATTAGGGCTACAGTTAGGGCTAGTGTTAGGGTAGGGCTAGGGTGAAATCTAGGGTTAGGGCAGAGTTTAGGGCTACGGTTAGTTCTAGGGTTAGGGCTAGGGATAGGGTTAGGGTTGGGTGTGGGTTAGGACTAGATTTAGGGCTAGGGTTATGGTTGGGCTTGGGGCTAGGGTTAGGGTTAGGGTTAGGGCTGAGGTTAGGGCTATTGCTCGGGTTAGGTTTAGGTTTCGGGTTAGGCCTAAGTTTACGGCTAGGGTTTAGGTTAGGTCTAGATTTACGGCTAAGGTTAGGGTTATGGTTAGTGTTAGGGTTGGTGTAGGTCTAGTTAGTGTTAGGGTTAGGTTTAGGGCTACGGTTAGGATTGCGGTTAAGTCTGGGGTAGCGATAGGTTTCGGGTTAGGGCTAGGTTTAGTTTTGGGGTTAGTGCTAGGGCTAGGGTTCTTGATTCTCTTGGGTTAGGGGTAGGGCTAGGGCTAGGGTTAGGGCTAGGGTAGGGCTAAGGGTTAGTGCTAGGTTTAGGGCTAGGTTTAGGGCTTGGGGTTAGGGTTAGGGGTGAGGTTTAGGGCTAGGTTTTGGGGTAGGTTTCTGATGAAGGCTAGGGCTAGGCTTAGGGGTAGGGTTAGGCTTAGGGAAAGGGTTAGGGCTTCGGTTAGGGTAGGCTAGGGTTAAATCTAGGGTTAAACTGAGGGTTAGTGCTAGGCTTAAGGGTTAGGGTTAGGGTCCGGGTTAGAGTTCGGGTTTGGGTTCAGGTTACGGCTGGGTTTAGGGTTAGTGTTATAGTTAGGGCTAGGATTAAGGTTACTTATTGCTAGGGTTAGGGCTAAGGGTTAGGGTTAGGGGCTAGAGCTAGGGTAACAGTTAGGGGCTAGGGTTAGGATTAAGGCTAGGGTTAGGGGTCTGGTTAGGGTTAGGGTTAGGGCTAAGGGTTAAAGTTAGGCTAAGGATAAGGGTTAAGACTAGGGTTAGGGGCTAGGCTTATGACTGGTTAAGGTTAGGGTAAGGATGAGGTTTAGTGGGGTTAGGGTTAGGATTAGGTTTGGACTGAACTTAGGCTAGGTGTACGTCTAGTTAGTGTTAGGGTTAGGGTTAAGGCTAGGGTTAGGGCTAGGGTTAAGGCTAAGGTTAGGGCTGGGGTTAGGGCTAGGTTTAGGTCTAGGATTAGGGTTAGGGCTAGGGTTAGGGCCAGGGTTAAGGTTAGGGCTACGGTTAGGGCTAGGGTTAAATATAGGGTTAGGGCTAGGTTTAGGACTAGATTTAGGGCTAGGGGTATGGTCGGGCTTAGGGCTAGGGTTCGGTCTAGATTTAATTTTGGCATTAGGGAGTGGGGGTCAGGGTTAGGACTAGGGTTAGGGTTAGGGTTGGGAGTGTTAGCACTTCGGCTTAGCAAATAGGGCTAGGTTTAGAGTTAGGGATAAGGGATAGGGTTAGGGTTAGAGGGGTAAGGGTTAGTGTGAGGGTTAGGGGCTAGGGCTAGGGGTTAGGGTTAGGGTTAGGGTTAGAGGGTGAGGGTTAGGGTTAGGGTTAGGGTTAGTGTTTGGGTTTAGGTCTTGGGGCTGGGTTTAGGGTTAGTTTCATGGTTAGGGCTAGGATTAGGGCTAGCTATATTGCTGAGGTTAGGGGGCTAGGGTTAGGGTTAAGGCTAGGTCTAGGGTTACAGTTAGGGCTAGGGTTAAGGATGAGGCTAGGCTTAGGGGGCTAAGGGTTAGGGCTCTGGTTAGGGTTAGGGTTAGGGCTATGTTGTGGGCTTGGGTTAGGGTTAGGGTAGGGCTAAGGGTTATGGTTAGTGCTAGGGTTAGGGCTAAGTTAAGGGCTAGGGTTAGTACAAGGTTTTGGGTTAAGGGTTAGAGGTAGGGCTACGGTTAGGGCTAGGGGTAGGCTTAGGTTTAAGGGCAATGGTTAGGGCTTGGGGTTAGGATTAGGGCTAGGGTTTGGGAAAAGGGTTAGGCTTAGTGCTAGGGTTAAAGGCTGAGGGTTAGGGCTACGGTTAGGGCTAGGTTTAGGGTTATGGCAAGGTTTTGGGTAGGTTTACGGCTTTGGGTTAAGGTTAAATTTAAGGCTAGGCTCAACGAGAAGTTAGGCTAGGTTAGGGTCTTGGTTAGGATTAGGGTTATGGCTACGTTTTAGTCTTGGGGTTAGGGTTAGGGTTGGGTAGGTGGCTGGAACTGGTTAGGGCTAGGGTTAGGGCCAAGGTTAGGACTAGGGTTAGGGCTAGGGTTAGGTTAGGGGTTAAGGCTTAAATCTAGGGTTAGGGCTAGGGTGAGGGATAGGGGAGGGCTAGGGTTAAGGCGGGGGTTAGGGCTAGGTTTAGGGCTAGGTCTAGGCTTACGGTTAGAGATAGGGCTAGCGTTAGGGCTAGGGTTAGGACTGGGTTTAGGGCTAGGTTTAGGGCTTGGGGCTAGGGTTAGGGCCAGGGCTAGGGTTAGGGTTCAAGCTAGGGGCTAGAGTTAGGGTTAGGGCTAGGGTTAGGTCTAGGGTTAGGGTTAGGGCTAGCTCTAGGGTTAGGGTTAGGGTTAGGCCCTAGGGTTAAGGGTTAGGACTAGGGTTACCGTTAGGGCTAGGGTTAGGGTTAGTGTAAGGTTAGGACTTGGTTTAGGGTGAAGGTTTAGCGCTGGGGTTAGGGCCAAGGTTTAGAGAGGTTTAGGGTGAAGATGTATGGCTAAGGATTAGGGTTAGGTGTTAGCGCTATGGTTAGGGGGTTGGTGTTAGGGGTTAGGGTTAATGTTAGAGCTAGGGCTAGGGTTAAAGGTTAGGTCCTGAGCTGATGGCTAGGGTTACGGTCTGGTATTAGAACTAAGGTTTGGGCTAAGGGTTAGGGTTAGGGTTAGGTTAGGGTTAGGGGCTAAGTCTTGGGTTAGGGCTAGGGTTAAGGCTAGGCTGGTCCTAGGCTAGGGTTGGGGTTAAGGCTGTAAGTTTAGGTGAGGATTTTGGTTAGGCTTAGATCAAGGGCTAGGGTTACGTTTGGGATTATAATGAAGTTTTGGGGTAGGGTTTGGATGGAGGATAGGGTCAAAGTGTAGGGTTAGCACCAGGATTAGGGCTAGGGTGAGGGTTATGGTTAGTGTTAGGGCTAGGGTAGGGGCTAGGGGTAGGTCTAAGGTTAGGGGCTATGGTTAGGCTTGGAGTTTGGATTAGGGCTAGGGTTTGGTTAAGGGCTAAGAGCAGAGTTTGGGCTAGGGTTACGGCTAGGGTTAGTTTAGGGGTTAGGGTTAAATCTAGGGTTTGGGCTAGGGTGAGGGATAGGGTGAGGGGTAGGGGAAGGGCTAGTGTTAAGGCGGGGTTTAGGGCTAGGTTTAGGGCTAGGTCTAGGGTTACGATTAGAGCTAGGGCTAGCGTTAGGGCTAGGGGTAGGGCTGGGGTCTAGGGCTAGATTTAGGGCTTGGGGCTAGGGTTAGGGCTAGGGCTAGGGTTAGGGTTCAAGCTAGGGCTTGAGTTAGGGTTATGGCTAGGTTTAGGGCTAGGGTTAGGGATATGGCTATCTCCAGGGTTAGCGTTAGGGTTAAGGTCAGGGTTAAGGGTTAGGGCTAGGGTTAGCGTTAGGCAGGATTCCCCCTCAGGGTTTGGGTTAGGGGTTAAGAACCAGGGTTAGGAGTTGGGGTTAGGGTTAGGGCTAGGGTTAGGGTAAGGGATAGAGTTAGCGTAAGGGATACGGCTAGGGTTAGTGTTAGGGTTAGGTGTGGGGATAGGGCTATTGCTAGTGTTAGGGTAAGGGTTAGTGCTAGGGTAGGGTTATGTCTTGGGTTAGGGTTAGGGCTAGTCTAGAGTTAGGTTTAGCGTTAGGGTTAAGGTAGGGTTGGGGCTAGGGATAGGGCTGTGTTAGGGCTAGGGTTAGGGCTGGGGTTAGGTTTAGGATTAAAGGTTAGGACTTGGGTTAAGGCTAGGTGTACGTCTAGTTAGTGTTAGGGTTAGGGTTAAGGCTCGGGGTTAGGGGCTAGGGTTAAGGCTAAGGGCTTAGGGGCTTGGGGTTAGGGGCTAGGTTTAGGCTTAAGGATTAGGGTTAGGGGCTAGGGCTAGGGTTTCGGCCTGTTACGGCTAAGGGTTTTGGCTGAGATCTAGATTTAGGGCTAGGGGTAGGGTTATGGTTAGTGTTAGGGTAGGTGTAGGTCTAGTTAGTGTTAGGGTTAGGTTTAGGGCTAGGGTTAGGATCGCGGTTAAGGCTAGGGCTAGCGATAGGTTTAGGGTTAGGGCTAGGGTTAGTTTTGGGGTTAGTGCTAGGGCTAGGGTTCTTGATTGGGTTAGGGTAGGGCTAGGGCTAGGGTTAGGGCTAGGGTGGGGCTACGGTCAGTGCTAGATGTAGAGGGGCTTGGTTTCGGGGGCTTGGGGTTAGGGTTAGGGCTAGGGTTAGTGCTCGGTTTTGGGGTAGGTTTAGGGCTTAAGGTTAGGATTAAAGGTTAGGGTTAGGCTTAGGGGTAGGGTTAAGGTTGTAGGTTAGAATTAGAGGTGACGGTTAGGGTGAGTGTTAGGGTAGGGCTAAGGTGAAATCTAGGGTTAGGGCTAGGGTTAGTGCTAGGGTTAGTTCTCAGGGTTAGGCCAGGGTTAGGCTTAGGGTTAGGGTGTGGGTTAGGACTAGATTTAGGGCTAGGGTTATGGTTGGGCTTGGGGCTAGGGTTAGGGTTAGGGTTAGGGCTGAGGTTAGTGCTATTGCTCGGGTTAGGTTTAGGTTTCGGGTTAGGTCTGCAAAAGTTAGGGCTAGGGTTTAGGTTAGGTCTAGATTTACGGCTAATGTTAAGGGTGATGGTTAGTGTTAGGGTTGGTTTAGGTCTAGGTAGTGTTCGGGGTTAGGTTTAGGGCTAGGGTTAGGATCGCGGCTTAGGCTGGGGTAGCGATAGGTTTCGGGTTAGGGCTAGGTTTAGTTTTGGGGTTAGTGCTAGGGGCTAGAGTTCTTGATTGGGTTAGGGAAGGGCTAGGGCTAGGGTTAGGGCTAGGCAAGGACTAGGGTTAGTGCTAGGTTTAGCAGAGTTTTTAAGGGCTTGGGGGTTAGGGTTAGGGCAAAGTTTAGGGCTAGGTTTTGGGGTAGGTTTAGGGCTTGGGGGTTAGGATTAAGGCTAGGGCTAGGCTTAGGTGTAGTGTTAGGCTTAGCTAAAGGGTTAGGGCTAGTGTTAGGGGTAGGGCTAGGGTTAAATCTAGGGTTAGGGCTAGGGTTAGTGCTAGGGTTAGGGAGGTTAGGGTTAGGGTCCGGGTTAGAGTTCGGATTTGGTTTTAGGTTACGGCTGGGTTTAGGGTTAGTGTTATAATTAGGGCTAGGATTAGGTGTAGCTGTATTGCTAGGGTTAGGGCTCTGGTTAGGGTTTGGGCTAGAGCTAGGGTTACAGTTAGGGCTAGGGTTAGGATTAAAGCTAGGGTAAGGGCTAGGGTTAGGGGTCTGGTTAGGAATGCGGTTAGGGCTAGGGTTAAAGTTAGGGCTAGGATAAGGGTTAAGACTAGGGTTAGGGCTATTCTTAAGGCTACGCGTGAGAGGCAAGGACTAGGATTAGGCTGGGGTTAGGGTTAGGATTAGGTTTCGGACTTGGGTTAGGACGTTGGTAGCTCAGTGTTAGGGTTAGGGTTAGGCTAGGGTTAGGGCTAGGGTTAATGCTAAGGTTAGGGCTGGGGTTAGGCTAGGTTTAGGTCTAGGATTAGGGTTAGGGCTAGGGTTAGGGCCAGGGTTAAGGTTAGGGCTACGGTTAGGGCTAGGGTTTAATATAGGGTTAGGGCTAGGGTTAGTGCTAGGGTTAGGGCTAGGGTTAGGGTTAGGGTTAGGGTTTGGGTTAGGACCAGATTTCGGACTAGGGGTATGGTCGGGCTTAGGGCTAGGGTTCGGTCTAGATTTAATTTTGGCATTAGGGAGTGCGCTAGGGTTAGGACTAGGGTTAGGGTTAGGGTTAGTGTTAGGATTTCGGCTAGGGATAGGGCTAGGGTGAGTGTTTGGGTTCAGGTTGGGGCTGGGTTTAGGGTTAGTTTCATGGATAGGGCTAGGATTAGGGCTAGCTATATTGCTCAGGTTAGGGCTAGGGTTAGGGTTAAGGCTAGGTCTAGGGTTACAGTTAGGGCTAGGGTTAGGATTAAGGCAAGGTTTAGGGCTAGGGTTAGGGGTTCTTGATTAGAGTAAGGGTTAGGGCTAGATGTTGTGGGCTCGGGTTAGGGTTAGGGTAGGGCTAGGGTTATGGTTAGTGCTAGGGTTAGGGTTAAGTTAAGGGCTAGGGTTAGTAATAGGTTTTGGGTTAGTGCTTAGGTAGGGCTACGGTTAGGGCTAGGGGTAGGTCTAGGTTTAGGGGAATGGTTAGGGCTTGGGGTTAGGATTAGGGCTAGGGTTTGGGTAGGGGTTAGGGTTAGTGCTAGGGTTAGGGTTAGGGTAGGGCTAGGTTTATGGTTAGTGCTAGGTGTTTATGGCCAAGTTTAGGACCAGGGTTACGACTTGGTTTAGGGCTGTGGTTAGGGATAGGTTTAGGGCTAGGTTTAGGTTAGCGTTAGAGGTAGGGCTAGTGTTACGGCTAGGGGTAGGTCTAGGTTTAGGGCTATGGTTAGGGCTTGGGGTTTGGATTAGGGCTAGGGTTTGATTAGGTCTTAGGGCTAGGGTTAGTTTAGGGTTAGGGTTAAATCTAGGGTTAAGGTCTAGGGTGAGGGCTAGGGTGAGGGGTAGGGGAAGGGCTAGGGTTAAGGCGGGGGTTAGGGCTAGGTTTAGGGCTATGGTTGGGGCTTGTGGTTAGGATTAGGGCTAGGGTTTCGGGAAGAACTTAGGGTTAGTGCTAGGGTTAGGGTTAGGGTTTGGGCTACGGTTAGGGGCTAGGTTTAGGGTTAGGGCTAAGGTTTGGGTAGGTTTTCGGATTTGGGTTAGGGTTAAATTTAGTCTAGGCCTACGGGGTAGGGTTAGGGCTAGGGTTAGGGCTCTGGTTAGGATTAGGGTTAGGGCTACGTTTTGGGCTTGGGTTAGGGGTTAGGGTAGGGCTAGGGTTATGTTTGGGCTAGGGTTAGGGGGCAAAGGTTAGGACTAGGGTTAGGGCTAGGGTTAGGGCTGTGGTTAGGGATAGGTTTAGGGCTAGGGTTAGTGCTAGGTTTAGGGTTAGGGGTTAAGAGCTAGCGCTAGGGTTAGGGCTAGGGGTAGGTCTAGGTTTAGGGCTATGGTTGGGGCTTGTGGTTAGGATTAGGGCTACGGTTTGGATAAGGGTTAGGGCTAGGGCTAAGGGTTAGGTTAGGGGTTAGGGTTAAATGAGGGGTTAGGGCTAGGGTGAGGGATAGGGTGAACAGAGGGTTAAGGCGGGGGTTAGGGCTAGGTTTAGGGCTAGGTCTAGGGTTACGGTTAGAGATAGGGCTAACGTTAGGGCTAGGGGTAGGACTGGGTTTAGGGCTAGGTTTAGGGCTTGGGGCTTAGGGTTAGGGCTGAGGGCTAAGGATGAGGGTTATAGCTAGGGCTAGAGTTAGGGTTAGGGCTAGGGTTAGGTCTAGGGTTAGGGTTAGGGCTAGCTCTACAGATGAGGCATGAGGGTTAGGCCCAAGGTTAGGGTTAGGACTAGGGTTAGGGTTAGGGTTAGGGTTAGGGTAAGGTTAGGGCTGGGGTTAGGGCTGAAGGTTTAGCGCTGGGGTTAGGGCCTGGTTTAGAGATAGGTTTAGGGCTAGATGTATGGCTAGGATTAGGGTTAGGTTTAGCGCTATGGTTAGGACTAGGTTAGGGTTAGAGTTAATGTTAGAGCTAGGGCTAGGGTTAAGGTTAGGTCTAGTTTTATGGCTAGGGTTATGGTTGGTATTAGAACTAGGTTTGGCTAGGGTGTAGGGTTAGGGTCTAGGCTAGGGTTAGCACTAGGGTTAAGGGCTAGGGTTAGGGTTATGGTTAGGTTAGGGCTAGGGTTAGGGCTAAAAGTTCGGTTTAGGGCTAGGGTTAAGGCTAGGTTTAGCTTTAGGGGCTAGGGTTAGGGTTAGGCCTAAGTTCAAGGGCTAGGGTTTTGGTTAGGTTGAGACGAAGGGCTAGGGTTACGTTTGGGGTTATAAACTAAGTTTGGGCTAGGGTTTGGTTTAGGGATAGGGTCAAGGCTAGGGTTAGCACCTAGGATTAGGGCTAGGGTTAGGGTTAGGGTTAGTGTTAGGGCTAGGGTTAGGGCTAAAGTTAGGGTGAGGGCTAGGGTTAAGGCTAGGGTTAGGTTTAGGGCTAGGGTTAGGGTTAGGCCTAAGTTTAGGGCTAGGGTTTTGGTTAGGTCTAGATTAGAGGTAGGGTTACGTTTGGGATTATAATGAAGTTCGGGCTAAGGTTAGGTTTAAGGGATAGGGTCAAGGCTTGGGTTAGAACTAGGGTTAGGGTTAGGGGTTATGGTTAGTGTTAAGGGGCTAGGGTTAGCGATAAAGTTAGGGTGAGGGCTAGGGTTAAGGTTAGGGGTTAAGGCTTGGGTTAGGGGCTAGGGTGAGGGGTAGGGCTAGGGTTAGGGTTACTATTTTGGCTAGGGTTAGGGCTAGGTTTAGAGTTCGGGAGTAGGCTTAGGTCTAGGGTTAGGTAACGGGTTATTGCTAGGGTTAGGGTTAGGGTTTAGATTTAGGTTAGGTCTGGGTTAAGGTTAGTGTTATGGTTAGGGCTAGGATTGGGGCTAGCTGTAATGCTAGGGTTAGGGCTAGGGTTAGGATTAGGCCTAGGGCTAGGGGTCACAGTTTCGGCTAGGGGTCTCAGGATTAAGGCTAGGATTAGGGCTAGGTAATGAGGGCACTGGTTAGGGTTAGGGTTAGGGCTACGATGAGGGGTAGGGCTAGGGTTAGGGTTCGGGCATGGGTTAGGGCTCAGTTTAGGACTAGGGTTAGGGCTAGGGTTATGGCTGAGGTTAGGGTTGGCCAGGAACTTAGAGGCTAGGGCTAGGGTTAGGGTATGCAGGAATGGAGGATGCAGACTAAGGGTTAGGGTTTGGGTTCAGGTTAGGGTTAGGGTTACGGTTTGAGTTAGCGTTTGGGTTAGGACGAAATATCAAGGGATAGGGTTATGGTAGGCCTTAGGGCTAGGTTTCGGGTGAGATTTAATTTTAGCATTAGGGACTGGGCTAGGGTTAGGACTAGGGTTAGTAGTCAAGGGTTAAGGTTAGGATTTCGGCTAAGCGTTAGGGCTAGGTTTAGAGTTAAAGGTAAGGGAGAGGTTTAGGGTAAGGGTTAGTGCTAGGGTTAGGGTTTGGGTTAGGGGCTAGGGTTAGGGTTAGGGTTAGGGTTTGGGTTTAGTATAGGGCTGAGTTTAGGCTAAGTGTTATGGTTAGGGCTAGGATTAGGGCTAGCTGTATTGCTAGGGTTAGGGCTAGGGTTAGGATTAAGGCTAAGGGTTAGGGTTAGGGTTAGGGTTAGGGCTATGTTTTTGTGCTTGGATTAGGGTTAGGGTAGGGCTAAGGGTTATGGTAAGGGCTAGGGTTAGAGCTATGTTAAGGGCTAGGGTTAGGGCTAGTTTTAGGGTTAGGGTTAGAGGTAGGGGCTAGGGTGCTAGGGCTAGGGGTAGGTCAAGGTTTAGGGCTATGGTTAGGGCTTGGCGTTAGGATTAGGGCTAGGGTTTGGGTATGGGTTAGGTTTAGGGTTAGTGCTAGGGTTAGTGTTAGGGTTAGGGGGCTTACGGTTAAGGCTAGGTCTAGGGTTAGGGCTAAGTTTTCGGGGGTAGGTTTAGGGCTTACGGTTAGCGTTAGGTTTGGGCGAGGCTTATGGGTAGGTTTAGGGCTAGGGTTAGGGCTCTGGTTAGGGTTAGGCTTAGGCCAACATTCTAGAGGGCTGGGTTAGGGTTAGGGTAGGGCTAGGGTTATGGTTAGGGCTAGGGTTATGGCCAAGTTTAGGACCAGGGTTAGAGTTGGTTTAGGGCTGTGGTTAAGGGTAGAGGTCTAGGTGAGGTTTAGGTTAGGGTTAGAGGCAGGGCTAGGGTTAGGGCTAGGGGTTGGTCTAGGTTTAGGGCTATGGTTAGGGCTTGGGGTTTGGGTTAGGGGCTAGAGTTTGGTTAAGGGCTAGGGCAGTGTTAGGGGGCTAGGGTTAGGGCTAGGGTTAGTTTAGGGTTAGGGTTAAATCTAGGATTAGGGCAAGGGTGAGGGCTAGCATGAGGGGTAGGGGGAACGGCTAGGGGTTAAGGCGGGGGTTAGGGTGAAGGTTAGGGTGAGCTCTAGGGTTACGGTTAGAGCTAGGGTGAGCGTTAGGGCTAGGGGTTGGGCTGGGTCTTAGGGTGAGGTTTAGGGCTTGGGGCTAGGGTTAGGGCTAGGGCTAGGGTTAGGGTTTAAGCTAGGGCTTGAGTTTGGGTTAGGGCTAGGGTTAGGGCTTCAAGTGGTCAAGGGCTATCTGCAGGGTTAGGGTTAGGGTTAGGGTCAGGGTTAGTGTTAGGGATAGGGTTAGAGAGTTAGGATTTGGGATTTGGGTTAGGGCTAGGGTTAGGGTAAGGGATAGGGTTAGCGTAAGGGATACGGTGAAGGTTTAGTGTTAGGTTTGGGGGTAGGGAGGATTTGAGTGTTAGGGTAAGGGTTAGTGCTGAGGGTAGGGTTATGTCTTGGGTTAAGGGTTAGGGCTAGTTCTAGAGTTAGGGTTAGCGTTAGGGTTAGGGTAGGGTTGGGGATAGGGATAGGGCTGGGTTAAGGGCTAGGGTTAGGGCTGGGGGTTAGGTTTAGGATTAGGTTTAGGACTTGGGTTAAGGCTAGGTGTACGCTAGTTAGTGTTAGGGTTAGGGTTAAGGCTCGGGTTAGGGCTAGGGTTAAGGCTAGGGTTAGGGCTTGGGGTTAGGGCTAAGTTTAGGTCTAGGATTAGGGTTAGGGCTAGGGTTAGGGTTAGGCCTAAGTTTACGGCTAGGGTTTTGGTTAGATCTAGATTTAGGGCTAGGGTTAGGGTTAGGGTTAGTGTTAGGGTAGGTGTAGGTCTAGTTAGTGTTAGGGTTAGGTGTAGGGCTACGGTTAGGAACGCGGTTAAGGCTAGGGCTAGCGATAGGTTTAGGGTTAGGGCTTAGGGTTAGTTTTGGGGTTAGTGCTTGGGCTAAGGGTAAGTTCTTGTATTGGATTAGGGTAGGGCTAGGGCTAGGGTTAAGGGCTAGGGTGGGGCTACGGGTGAACAAGTGCTTGATGTAAGGGGGCTAGGTTTTGGGCTTGGGGTTAAGGGTTAGGGCTAGGGTTAGTGTGACTCTTGGGTAGGTTTAGGGCTTAAGGTTAGGCTTAAGGTTAGGGTTAAGGCTTAGGGCTAGGGTTAGCTTAGGGTTAGAATTAGGGTGACCGGTTAGGGCTAGTGTTAGGGAAGGGCTAGGGTGAAATCTAAGGGTTAGGGCTAGGGTTAGGGTTAGGGTTAGTCTTACAAGGGTAAGGGCTAGGGTTAGGGGTTAGGGTTAGGGTTTGGGTTAGGACCTGAGATTCTAAAGGGCTAGGGTTATCGTTGGGCTTGGGGGCTAGGGTTAGGGTTAGGGTTAGGGCTGAGGTTAGGCCATTGCTCGGGGTAAGGTTTAGGTTTCTGGTTAGGCCTAAGTTTAGGGCTAGGGTTTAGTTCTAGGCTTAGATTATGTGAAGGTTAGTGTTATGGTTAAGAAGTGTTAGGGTTGGTGTAGGTCTAGGTAGTGTTAGGGTTAGGTTTAGGGTGTGTAAGTTAAGGATCGCTGGTTAAGGCTGGGGTAGCGATTGGCTTCGGGTTAGGGCTAGGTTTAGTTTGGGGTTAGTGCTAGGGGGTTAGGGTTCTTGATTGGGTTAAAGGGCAGGGCTAGGGCTAGGGTTAGGGCTAGGGTAGGGCTAGGGTGAGTGCTAGGTGTAGGGTGAGGTTTAGGGCTTGGGGTTAGGGTTAGGGTAGGATTAGGGATATTTTTTGGGGTAGGTTTAGGGCTTAGGGTTAGGATTAAGGTTAGGGCTAGGCTTAGGGGTAGGTTTAGGTCTTAGGGAAAGGGTTAGGGCTTCGGTTAGGGGTAAGGTGCAGAAGTTAAATCTAGGAATAAGTTAGGACTAGGGTTAGTGCTAGGGTTAAGGTTAGGGTCCGGGTTAGAGTTCGGGTTTGTGTTCAGGTTACTGCTGGAGTTGAGGGTTAGTGTTATAGTTAGGGCTAGGATTAGGTCTAGCTGTATTGCTAGGGTTAGGGCTATGGTTAGGGTTTGGCTAGAGCTAGGGTTACAGTTAGGGCTAGGGTTAGGATTAAGGCTAGGGTAAGGGTCAAGGGTTAGGGGTCTGGTTAGGATTAGGGGTTAGGGCTAAGGGTTAAGTTAGGGGTGAGGATAAGGGTTAAGACTAGGGTTAGGGCTAGACTTAGGGCTACGGTTAAGGTTAGGGGTAAGGACTAGGATTAGGCTGGGGTTAGGTAATGAGGATTAGGTTTTGGGCTTGGGTTAAGGCTAGGTGTACGTCTAGTGAAGTGTTAAGGGTTAGGGGTTAAGGCTAGGGGTTAGGGCTAGGGTTAAGGCTAAAGGTTAGGGCTGGGTTTAGGGTGGTCTAGGTGCTTAGGATTAGGGTTAGGGCTAGGGTTAGGGCCAGGGGTTAAGTTTAGGGTGACGGTTAGGGCTAGGGTTAAATATAAGGTTTGGGCTAGGGTTAGTGCTAAGGGTTAGTGCTAGGGGTTGGAGGGTTGTAAGGGTTAGGGTTTGGGTTAGAACTAGATTTAGGGCTAGGGGTATGGTCGGGCTTAGGGTGAGGGTTCGGCTCAGATTTAATTTTGGCATTAGGGAGTGGGCTAGGGTTAAGGACTAGGGTTAGGGTTAGGGTTAGTGTTAGGATTTGGCTAAGGGATATAGGGTGAAGGTTTAAGAGTTAGGGATAGGGCTAGGGTTAGGGTTAGGGTAAGGGTTAGTGAGGGTTAGGCCTAGGGCTAGGGCTAGGGTTAGGGTTAAAGTGTTAGGGTTAGGGTAGGGTTAGGGTTAAGGGTTAGGGCTAGTGTTTGGGTTTGAGGTTGGGGCTGTGTCTAGGGTTAGTTCATGGTTAGGGCTAGGATTAGGGGGCTAGGAGTATCGCCGAAGGTTAAGGGCTAGGGTTAGGGTTAAGGCTAGGTCTAAGGGTTACAGTTAGGGCTAGGGTTAGGATTAGGCTAGGTTTATAAGGGGTTACAGGGTCCCTGGTTAGAGATGAGGGTTAGGGTGATGTTGTGGGTCTTGGGTTAGGAGTCAGGGTAGGGTATGGTAGGAATGATGGTTAGTGCTGAGGACTAGGGTCTTAAGTTAAGGGGGGCTAGGGTTAGTACTAGGTTTTGGGTTAGTGTTAGAGGTAGGGCTACGGTTAGGGCTAGGGGTAGGTCTAGGTTTAGGGGCTATGGTTTGGTGCTTTTCTGGCGGGGATTAAGGGCTAGGGTTTGGGTAAGGAGTTAGGGTTAGTGCTAGGGTTAGGGTTAGGGTTAGGGCTACTGGTTAGGGCTAGGTTTAGGGTTAGGGGGCTAGGTTTTGGGTAGGTTTTCGCATTTGGTTTTGGGTTAGATTAAGGCTAGCAGGAATGAGGGTTGCAGAAGGAGGTTAGGGAACTTGGTTAGGATTAGGGTTAGGGCTACGTTTTGGGGTTGTACTTTAGGGTTAGGTAGGGCTACAGGGTTGTATGTTTGGGCTAGGGTTAGGGAAAGGTTAGGATGAGGGGTTAGGGGTGAAGGGTTAGGTGGTGGTTAGGGAGAGGTTTAGGGTGAGGAATGAGTGCCAGACTGAGGGTCTAAGGGTTGGAGAGCTAGAACTAAGGGTTAGGGCTAAGGGGTAGGTTCTTAGGGTTTAGGGTGATGGTTGGGGCCTTGGGGGTTGGTGAGGGATTAGGGCTAGGGTTTGGATAAGAGTCTAGGGCTAGGGCTAAGGGTCAGGTCAAGTGTTAGGAATGAATGAAGGGTTAGGGGGCTAGGGTGAGGGAAGAGGGTGAAGGGAGAAGGGTTAAAGGCGGGGGGTTAGGGTAGGTTTAGGGGCTAGGTTGAGGGTTAAATTGGTTAGAGATAGGGGTGAGCGTTAGGGCTAGGGGTGTCCCTACCCGAGGGTGAGGTTTAGGGCTTGGGTGAGAAATGAGGGCCAAGGGCCAGGGTTAGGTAGGAGATAGCTAGGGCTACAAGTTAGGGTCTTAGGGAACCTAGGAACTAGTAAGAATCTAGGAAGGAAGGAATGTAGGCAGGAAGCTCCTAAGGACTCAAACCGGAGGAACTTAGGCTGGAGGCAGGAGGGTTAGGATGGCTACCAAGACGCTAGGGTTAGAGTTAAGGGCTAGAAATTAGTGCTGGGGTTAGGGCGAGGTTTACAAAGAGATAATTCTAGGTGCAAATGTATGGCCAGCATCAAGGTTAGGTTTAGCGCTATGTATGAGGATGAGTAGTAATAAATGATAATGTTAGAGCTAGGGCTACAAATTAGAGGTTAGGTTGAAAGTTTATGGCTAGGGTTACGGTTGGTATTAGAACTAAGGTTCGGGCTAGGGCTAGGGTTAGGGTCTAGGCTAGGGTTAGCACTAGGGTTAGGGCTAGGGTTAGGGTTATGGTTAGTGTTAGGGCTAGGGTTAGGGCTAAAGTTCGGTTCTAGGGCTAGGGTTAAGGCTAGGTTTAGTTTTAGGGCTAGAGTTAGGGTTAGGCCTAAGTTAAGGGCTAGGGTTTTGGTTAGGTCTAGACGAAGGGCTAGGGTTACGTTTGGGGATTATAATGAAGTTTTGGGCTAAGGGTTTGGTTAGGGATAGGGGTCAAGGCTCGGGATGTATACTAGGATTAGGGGCTAGGGTTAGGGTTAGGGGTTAGTGTTAGGGCTAGGGTTAAGGGATAAAGTTAGGGGTGAGGGCTAGGGTTAAGGTTAGGGTTAAGGCTTGGGTTTGGGCTAGGGTGAGGGGGTAGGGGCTAGGGTTAGGGTTACGATTTTGGCTAAGGGTTAGGGCTAGGTTTAGAGTTCGGGAGTAGGCTTAGGCTGAGGGTTAGGTAACGGGTTATTGGCTAGGGTTAGGGTTAGGGTTTGACTGAGGTTAGGTCTGGGTTAAGGTTAGTGTTATGGTTAGGGCTAGGATTAGGGCTAGCTGTAAAGGAAGGGTTAGAGGCTAAGGATTAGGATGAGGCTACAAGGGCGTGGGTTAGAGTTTCGGTGAGGGTTAGGATTTAGGCTAGGATTAGGGCTAGGGTTAGGGCTCTGGTTAGGTTAGGGTTAGGCTACGTTTTGGGCTTGGGTTAGGGTTAGGGTAGGGCTAAGGGTTAGGGTTCGGGCATGGGTTAGGGCTCAGTTTAGGACTAGGGTTAGGGCTAGGGTTATGGCCTGAGGTTAGGGTTAGGGTTAGGGCTAGGGTTAGGGTTAGGGTTAGGGTTTGGGTTCAGGTTAGGGTTAGGGTTACAAATTGGTTTCGGGTTAGCGTTGGGTTAGGACGATATTTAGGGATAGGGTTATGGTAGGCCTTAGGGCTAGGTTTCGGGCTAGATTTAATTTTAGCATTAGGGACTGGGCTAGGGTTAAGGACTAGGGTTAGAGTTAGGGTTAAGGTTAGGATTTCGGCTAGCGTTAGGGCTAGGTTTAGAGTTAGGGATAGGGATAGGTTTAAAAGGGCAAGGGTTAGTGCTAGGGTTAGGGTTTGGGTTAGGGCTAGGGTTAGGGTTAGGGTTAGGGTTTGGGTTCAGGATAGGGCTGAGTTTAGGCTAAGTGTTATGCTTAGGGCTGGGATTAGGGCTAGCTGTATTGCTAGGGTTAGGGCTAGGGTTAGGATTAAAGGCTAGGGTTAGGGTTAGGGTTAGGGTTAGGGCTATATTTTGTGCTTGGATTAGGGTTAGGGTAGGGCTAAGGGTTATGGTAAGGGCTAGGGTTAGAGCTATGTTAAGGGCTAGGGTTAGGGCTAGTTTTTAGGGTTAGGGTTAAGAAGGTAGGGCTAGGGTTAGGGCTAGGGGTAGGTCAAGGTTTAGGGCTATGCTTAAGGGGCTTGGCGTTAGGATTAGGGCTAGGGTTTGGGTATGGGTTAGGTTTAGGGTTAGTGCTAGGGTTAGTGTTAGAAGTTAGGGCTACGGTTAAGGCTAGGCTTGCGAGGGTTAGGGCTAAGTTTTCGGGGTGCTCAAGGGCTTACGGTTAGGGTTAAGGTTTGGGCGAGGCTTATGGGTAGGTTTAGGGCTAAGGGTTAGGGCTCTGGTTAGGGTTAGGGTTAGGGCTACATTTAGGGCTTGGGTTAGGGTTAGGGTAGGGCTAGGGTTATGGTTAGGGCTAGGGTTATGGCCAAAGTTCAGGACCAGGGTTAGGGCTTGGTTTAGGGCTGTGGTTAGGGGTAAGAAGGTTCTCTGAGCTAGGTTTAGAGGTTAGGGTTAGAGGCAGGGCTAGGGTTAGGGCTAAGGGTTGGTCTAGGTTTAGGGCTATGGTCTTAGGGCTTGGGTTTGGGGTTAGGGCTAGGGTTTGGTTAAGGGCTAGGGCAGGGTTAGGGCTAGGGTTAGGGGCTAGGGTTAGTTTAGGGTTAGGGTTAAATCTAGGATTAGGGCAAGGGTGATCAAGCAATCTAGGGGTAGGGGAACGGCTAGGGGTTAAGGCGGGGGTTAGGGCTAGGTTTAGGGCTAGTCTAGGGTGACCGGTTAGAGCTAGGGCTAGCGTTAGGGCTAGGGGTTGGGCTGGGTTAGGGTGAAGGTTTAGGGCTTGGGGCTAGGGTTAGGGCTAGGGGCTAGGGTTAGGGTTCAAGCTAGGGCTTGAGTTTGGGTTAGGGCTAGGGTTAGGGCTTCGGTTAGGGTTAGGGTGATCTGCAGGGGTTAAGGGTTAGGGGTGAGGGTCAGGGTTAGTGTTAGGGATAGGGTTAGAGTTAGGATTTGGGATTTGGGTTAGGGCTAGGGTTAGGGTAAGGGATAGGTGTGAAGGGATACGGCTAGGTTTAGTGTTAGGTTTGGGGGTAGGGCTATTGCTAGTGTTAGGGTAAGGGTTAGTGCTAGGGTAGGGTTAAAATGTCTTGGGTTAGGGTTAGGGCTAGTTCTAAAGTTAGGGTTAAAACTTAGGGTTAGGGTAGGGTTGGGGATAGGGATAGGGGCCTGGGTTAGGGCTAAGGGTTAGGGCTGGGGGTTAGGTTTAGGATTAGGTTTAGGACTTGGGTTAAGGCTAGGTGTACGTCTAGTTAGTGTTAGGGTTAGGGTTAAAGGCTCGGGGTTAGGGCTAGGGTTAGCTAGGGTTAGGGCTTGGGTGAGGGCTAGGTTTAGGTCTAGGATTAGGGTTAGGGCTAGGGGTTAGGGTTAGGCCTAAGTTTACGGCTAGGGTTTTGGTTAGATCTAGATTTAGGGCTAGGGTTAGGGTTATGGTTAGTTCTAGGGTAGGTGTAGGTCTAGTTAGTGTTAGGGTTAGGTCTAGGGCTAGCATTGCGGTTAGCAGGTAGGAGCGATAGGTTTAGGCTTAGGGCCAGGTTAGTTTTGGGGTTAGTGCTAGGCAGGTGAGGGTTCTTGATTGGGTTAGGGTAGGGCTAGGGCTAGGGTTAGGGCTAGGGGGGCTACGGTCAGTGCTAGATGTAGAGCTAGGTTTCGGGCTTGGGGTTAGGGTTAGGGCTGAGGGTTAGAGGGCTCGGTTTTGGGTAGGTTAGGGCTTAAGGTTAGGATTAAGGTTAAGGGTCTGCAGGCTTAGGGGTAGGGTTAGGCTTAGGGTTAGAATTAGGGCTACAGTTAGGGCTAGTGTTAGGGTAGGGCTAGGGTGAAATCTAGGGTTAGGGGGCTTTAGGGCTACGGTTAGTTCTAGGGTTAGGGCTGTCAGGGATAGGGTTAGGGTTAGGGTGTGGGTTAGGACTAGATTTAGGGCTAGGGGTTATGGTTGGGCTTGGGGCTAGGGTTAGGGTTAGGGTTAGGGCTGAGGTTAGGGCTATTGCTCGGGTTAGGTTTAGGTTTCGGGTTAGGCCTAAGTTTACGGCTAGGGTTTAGTCTTAGGTTGAGATTTACGGCTAATGTTAGGGTTATGGTTAGTGTTAGGGTTGGTGTAGGTCTAGTTAGTGTTAGGGTTAGGTTTGGGGCTAACGGTTAGGATTGCGGTTAAGTCTGGGGTAGCGATAGGTTTCGGGTTAGGGCTAGGTTTAGTTTTGGGGTTAGTGCTAGGGCTAGGGTTCTTGATTGGGTTAGGGTAGGGCTAGGGCTAGGGTTAGGGCTAGGGTAGGGCTAGGGTTAGTGCTAGGTTTAGGGCTAGGTTTAGGGGCTTGGGGTTAAGGGTTAGGACTAGGTTTAGGGCTAGGTTTTTGGGTAGGTTTTGATTAAGGCTAGGGCTAGGCTTAGGGGTAGGGTTAAGGCTTAGGGAAAGGGTTAGGGCTTCGGTTAGGGTAGGGCTAGGGTTAAATCTAGGGTTGGGACCGAGGGTTAGTGCTAAGGGTTAGGGTTAGGGTTAGGGTCCGGGTTAGAGTTCGGGTTTGGGTTCAGGTTACGGCTGGGTTTAGGGGTTAATGTTATAGTTAGGGCTAGGATTAGGTTGTAACTGTATTGCTAGGGTTAGGGCTAGGGTTAGGGTTAGGGCTAGAGCTAGGGTAACAGTTAGGGCTAGGGTTAGGATTAAGGCTAGGGTTAGGGGTCTGGTTAAGGATTAGGGTTAGGGCTAGGGTTAAAGTTAGGGCTAGGATAAGGGTTAAGACTAGGGGTTAGGGCTAGGCTTAGGGCTACGGTTAAGGTTAGGGTAAGGACTAGGTTTAGGCTGGGGTTAGGGTTAGGATTAGGTTTGGACTTGGGGTTAAGGCTAGGTGTACGTCTAAGTTAGTGTTAGGGTTAGGGTTAGCTTAGGGTTAGGGCTAGGGTTAAGGCTAAGGTTAGGGCTGGGGGTTAGGGCTAGGTTTAGGCTTAGGATTAGGGTTAGGGCTAGGGTTAAGGGCCAGGGTTAAAGGTTAGGGCTACGGTTAGGGCTAGGGTTAAATATAGGGTTAGGGCTAGGTTTAGGACTAGATTTAGGGCTAGGGGTATGGTTCGGGCTTAGGGCTAGGGTTCGGTCTAAGATTAAATTTGGCATTAGGGAGTGGGCTAGGGTTAAGGACTAGGGTTAGGGTTAGGGTTAGTGTTAGGATTTCTGGCTAGGGATAGGGCTAGGTTTAGAGTTAAGGGATAGGGATAGGGTTAGGGTTAGGGTAAGGGTTAGTGCTAGGGTTAGGGCTGAAAGGGTTAGGGTTAGGGTTAGGGTTAGGGCTAGGGTTAGGGTTAGGGTTAGGGTTAGTGTTTGGGTTTAGGTTGGGGCTGGGTTTAGGGTTAGTTCATGGTTAGGGCTAGGATTAGGGCTAGCTATATTGCTCAGGTTAAGGCTAGGGTTAGGGTTAGGGCGCTGAGGTCTAGGGTTACAGTTAGGGCTAGGGTTAGGATTAAGGCTAGGTTTAGGGCTAGGGTTAGGGCTCTGGTTAGGGTTAGGGTTAGGTCTATTTTTGTGGGCTTGGGTTAGGGTTAGGATAGGGCTAGGGTTATGGTTAGTGCTAGGGTTAGGGCTAAGTTAAGGGCTAGGGTTAGTACAAGGTTTTGGGTTAGGGTTAGAGGTAGGGCTACGGTTAGGGCTAGGGGTAGGTCTAGGTTTAGGGCAATGGTTAGGGCTTGGGGTTAGGATTAGGGCTAGGGTTTGTAAGGGGTTAGGGGTTAGTGAAGGTCTGAGGCTTCAGAGATGAAGGGCTACGGGTGAGGGGCTAGGTTTAGGGTATGCATGAAGGTTTTGGGGGAGGTTTACGGCTTTGGGTTAGGGTTAAATTTAAGGCTAGGCTGACGGGTAAGGGTTAGGCTAGGGTTAGGGTGAGGCCAGACGAGGGTTAGGGCTACGTTTTGGGCTTGTGTTAGGGTTAGGGTTGGGCTAGGGTTATGGTTAGAGGCTAGGGTTAGGGCCAAGGTTAGGACTTAGGGTTAGGGCTAGGGTTAGGGCTGTGGTTAGGGATAGGTTTAGGGCTAGGGTTAGTGCTAGGTTTAGGGTTAGGGGTTAGAGCTAGGGGCTATGGTTAGGGTGAGGGGTAGGTCTAAAGGTTAGGGCTATGGTTGGCAGCTGGTGGTTAGGATTAGGGCTAGGGTTTGGATAAGGGTTAGGGGCTAGGGCTAGGGTTAGGTTAGGGTTAGGCTTAAAAACTGAGGGTTAGGGCTAGGGTGAAGGATAGGGAAGGGCTAGGGTTAAGGCGGGGGTTAGGCCTAGGTCTTAGGGTGAGGCTTAGGCTTACGGTTAGAGAGATAGGGCTAGCGTTAGGGCTAGGGGTAGGGCTGGGTTTAGGGTGAAGGTTTAGGGCTTGGGGGCTAGGGTTAGGGCCAGGGCTAGGGTTAGGGTTCAAGCTAGGGCTAGAGTTAGGGTTAGGGCTAGGGTTAGGTCTAGGGTTAGGGTTAGGGCTAGCTCTAGGGTTAGGGTTAGGAAGTTAGGCCCAGGGTTAGGGTTAGGACTAGGGTTACCGTTAGGGCTAGGGTTAGGGTTAGTGTAAGGTTAGGACTGGGTTTAGGGCTAGGGTTAGCGCTGGGGTTAGGGCCAGGTTTAGAGATAGGTTTAGGGCTAGATGTATGGCTAGGATTAGGGTTAGGTTTAGCGCTATGGTTAGGGCTAGGTTAGGGTTAGGGTTAATGTTAGAGCTAGGGCTAGGGTTAAGGTTAGGTCTAGTTTTATGGCTAGGGTTACGGTTGGGCATGGAGAAACTAAGGTTCGGGGCTAGGGTTAGGGTTAGGGTTAGTGTTAGGGCTAGGGTTAGGGCTAAAGTTCGGGTTAGGGCTAGGGTTAAGGCTAGGGTTAGTTTTAGGGCTAGGGTTGGGGTTAGGCTAAGTTTAGGGCTAGGATTTTGGTTAGGTCTAAGATCAAGGGCTAGGCGTACGTTTGGGATTATAACTAAGTCTTCGGGGTAGGGTTTGGATTAGGGATAGGGTCAACGCTAACTAGCACCAGGATTAGGGCTAGGGTGAGGGTTATGGTTAGTGTTAGGGCTAGGGTTAGGGCTAAAGTTAGGGTGAGGGCTAGGGTTAAGGCTAGGCGTAGATTTAGGGCTAGGGTTAGGGTTAGGCTGTAGTTTAAGGGGCTAGGGTTTTGGTTAGGTCTAGATTAGGGTAGGGGTACGTTTGGGATTATAACTAATTTTCGGGCTAAGGTTAGGTTTAGGGATAGGGTTAAGGCCTCGGGTTAGCACCAGGGTTAGGGGTAGGGTTAGGGTTATGGTTAGTGTTAGGGCTAGGGTTAGGGATAAATTTAGGGTGAGGGCTAGCGTTAGGGATAAAGTTATGGTGAGGGCTAGGGTGAGGGGTATGTGCTATGGTTAGTGTTACGATTTTGGCTAGGGTTAGGGCTAGGTTTAGAGTTCGGGATAGGGTTAGGGCTAGGGTTAGGTAACGTGTTATTGCGAGCGTTAGGGTTAGGGCTAGGATTAGGGTTTAGGTTCAGGTTAGGTCTGAAGTTAAGGTTAGTGTTATGGTTAGGGCTAGGATTAGGGCTAGCTGTATTTATAGGGTTAGGGCTAGGGATAGGATTAGGCCTAGGGCTAGGGTTACAGTTTTGGCTAGGGTTAGGATTAAGGCTAGGGTTAGGGTCTCTGGTTAGGGTTAGGGCTACGTTTTGGGCTTGGGTTAGGGTAGGGCAAGGCTTATGGTTGGGCATGGGTTAGGGATCAGTTTAGGACTAGGGGTTAGGGCTAGGGGTTATGGCTGAGGTTAGGGTTAGGGTTAGGGCTAGGGCTAGGGCTATGGTTAGGGTTAGGGTTAGGGTTTGGGTTTAGGTTAAGGGTTAGGGTTACGGTTTGGGTTAGGGTTTGGGTTAAGGCTGATATTTAGGGAATAGGGTTATGGTTGGACTTAGGGCTAGGTTTCTCGGGTGAGATTTAATTTTAGCATTAAGGGATGGGCTAAGGGTTAGGACTAGGGTTAGAATTAGGGTTAGGGTTAGGATTTTGGCTAGCATTAGGGCTAGGTTTAGAGTTAGGGGATAGGGATAGGGTTAGGGTAAGGGTTAGTGTTAGGGTTTGGGTTTGGGTTAGGGCTAGGTTTAGGGTTAGAGTTTGCGTTAGGTTAGGGCTGGGTTTAGGGTAAGTGTTATGGTTAGGGCTAGGATTAGGGCTAGCTTGCCAAGGGTTAGAGGCTAGGGCTAGGGTTAAGGCTAGGGCTAAGGGATGGTTAGAGGAGGGGCTAGGGGTTAGGATTAAGGCTAGGGTTAGGGTTCTGGTCAAGGGTTAGGGTTAGGGGCTATGTTTTGTGCTTGGATTAGGGTTAGGGTAGGGCTAGGGTTATGGTAAAGGGCTAGGGTTAGAGCTAAGTTAAGGGCTAGGGTTAGGGCTAGTTTTAGGGTTAGGGTTAGAGGTAGGGCTAGGGGGTCAGGGCTAGGGGTAGGTCAAGGTTTAGGGCTATCGTTAGTGCATGTGGTTAGGATTAGGGGGCTTAGGGTTTGGTAGAGGATAGGTTTAGGGTTAGTGCTAGGGTTAGTGTTAGGGTTAGAGGGCTACGGTTAAGGCTAGGTTTAGGGTTAGGGCTAAGTTTTCGGGGTACTTTAGGGTCTACGGTTAGGGTTAAGGTTTGGGTACAAAGGCTGATGGGTAGGTTTAGGGCTAGGGTTAGGGCTCTGGTTAGGGTTTGGGTTAGGGCTACATTTAGGGCTTGGGTTAGGGTAGGGCTAGGGTTATGGTTAGGGCTAGGGTTAGGGCAAAGTTCAGCACCTTAGGGTTAGGACTTGGTTTAGGGCTGTGGTTAGCAGAGGTTTAGGGCTAGGTTTCGGTTAGGGTTAGAGGTAGGGGCTAAGGGTTAGGGCTAGGGGTAGGTCTAGGTTTAGGGTTAGGGTTAGAGGTAGGGCTAGGGTCAGGGCTAGGGGTAGGTCAAGGTTTACGGCCATGGTTAGGGCTTGGAGTTAGGATTAGGGCTAGGGTTTGGTAGGTTGTTAGGCTTTAGGTTATGCTAGGGTTAGTGTTAGGGTTAGGGCTACAGTTAAGGCTAAGTAATTAGGGGTTAGGGCTAAGTTTTCGGGTAGGTTTAGGGCTTACGGTTAGCGTTAAGGTTTGGGCGAGGCTGATGTTTAAGGGCTAAGGGTTAGGGCTCTGGTTAGGGTTAGGGTTAGGGCTACATTTAGGGTTAGGGTAGGGCTAGGGTTATGGTTAGGGCTAGGGTTAGGGCCAAGTTTAGGTCCAGGGTTAGGGCTTGGTTTTAGGGCTGTGGTTAGGGATAGGTTTAGGGCTAGGTTTAGGTTAGGGTTAGAGGTAGGGCTAGGGTAAGGGCTAAGGGTAGGTCTAGGTTTAGGGCTATGGTTAGGGCTTGGAGTTTGGATTAGGGCTAGGGTTTGGTTAAGGGCTAGAGCAGAGTTTGGGCTAGGGTTACGGCTAGGGTTAGTTTAGGGTTAGGGTTAAATCTAGGGTTTGGGCTAGGGTGAGGGAGTAGGGTGAGGGTAGGGAGGCTAGTGTTAAGGCGGGGTTTAGGGCTAGGTTTAGGGCTAGGTCTAGGGTTACGATTAGAGCGAGGGCTAGCGTTAGGGCCTTAGGGTAGGGCTGGGTTTTAGGGTCAGGTTTAGGGGCTTGGGGCTAGGGTTAGGGCTAGGGCTACAGGGTTAGGGTTCAAGCTAGGGCTTGAGTTAGGGTTATGGCTAGGTTTAGGGCTAGGGTTAGGGATATGGCTATCTCCAGGGTTAGCGTTAGGGTTAAGGTCAGGGTTAGGGTTAGGGCTAGGGTTAGCGTTAGGGCTATCTCCAGGGTTTGGGTTAGGGTTAGGGTCAAGGGTGAGGAGTTGGGGTTAGGGTTAGGGCTAGGGTTAGGGAAGGGATAGAGTTAGCGTAAGGGATACGGCTAGGGTTAGTGTTAGGGTTAGGTGTGGGGATAGGCCATTGCTAGTGTTAGGGTAAGGGTTATGCTAGGTAAAGGGAACCAACTAGCCGGGTTAGCAAGGGGTGGAACTTGGACTAGACTTAGCTAGGGTTAGGGGTGCTTGGGAGGAAGGATAGGGCTGTGTGCTTAGGGTGAAGGGTTAGGGCTGGGGTTAGGTTTAGGATTAGGTTTAGGACTTGGCTTAGGCTAGGGAATGCTGAGTTAGTGTTAAGGGTTAGGGTTAGGCTCGGGTTAGGGCTAGGGTTAAGGCTAGGGTTAGGGCTTGGGTTAGGGTTAGTGTTTAGGCCTAAGGATTAAGGGTTAGGAAGCTTAGAGGGGACCCTGAGGAATGGCGGGTGTAATGATGGTGTAGGGTTTGGGTGAGATTCACTCATGCTTAGGCCAGTGGGTGAAAATGCTAGGAGTGAGGCTGAGTGAATGTCAGGTTTAGGGTGTCACACTTGCTAGGCCAGCCAGGCTTTAAGGTTAGGGCCAGGGTTAGTTTCTGGGGTTAGTGCTTAGGGCTGTAGGGTTCTTAATTGGGTTAGGGTAGGGCTAGGGCTAGGGGTTAGGGCTAGGGTGGGGCTACGGTCAGTGCTAGATGTAGGGCTAGGTTTCGGGCTTGGGGTTAGGGTTAGGGCTAGGGTTAGTGCTCGGTTTTGGGTAGGTTTAGGGCTTTAAGGTTAGGATTAAGGTTAGGGTTAGGCTTAGGGGTAGGGTTAGGCTTAGGGTTAGAATTAGGGCTACGGTTAGGGCTAGTGTTAGGGTAGGGCTAGGGTGAAATCTAGGGTTAGGGCTAGGGTTAGGGCTAGGGTTAGTTCTAGGGTTAGGGCTAGGGTTAGGCTCAGGGTTAGGGTGTGGGTTAGGACTAGATTTAGGGCTAGGGTTATGGTTGGGCTGGGGTTAGGGTTAGGGGTTAGGGTTAGTGCTTGAGGTTAGGGCTATTGCTCGGGTAAGGTTTAGGTTTCGGGTTAGGCTAAGTCTTAAGGGCTAGGGTTTAGGTTAGGTTGACAATTACGGCTAATGTTAGGGTTATGGTTAGTGTTAGGGTTGGTGTAGGTTAGGTAGTGTTGGGTTAGGTTTAGGGCTAGGGTTAGGATCGCGGTTAAGGCCTGGGGTAGCGATAGGTTTCCGGGTTAGGGGCTAGGTTTAGTTTTGGGGGTTAGTGCTAGGGCTAAGAAGCCGCCAATTGGGTTAGGGTAGGGCTAGGGCTAGGGTTAGGGCTAGGGGTAGGGCTAGGGTTAGTGCTAGGTTTAGGGGTCTTAGGGCTTGGGGTTAGGGTTAGGGCAAGGTTTAGGGCTAGGTTTTGGGGGTGTTAGGGCTTGGGGTTAGGATTAAGGCTAGGGCTAGGCTTAGGGGTAGTGTTAGGCTTAGCTAAAGGGTTAGGGCTAGTGTTAGGGTAGGGCTAGGGTTAAATCTAGGGTTAGGGCTAGGGTTAGTGCTAGGGTTAGGGCTAGGGTTAGGGTTAGGGTCCGGGTTAGAGCTTCGGATTTGGTTTCAGGTTACGACTGGGTTTAGGTAGTCAGCGTCAGACCAGGGCTAGGATTAGGTGTAGCTGTATTGCTAGGGTTAGGGCTCTGGTTAGGGTTTGGGCTAGAGCTAGGGTTACAGTTAGGGCTAGGGTTAGGATTAAAGCTAGGGTAAGGGCTAGGGTTAAGGGTCTGGTTAGGAATGCGGTTAGGGCTAGGGTTAAAGTTAGGGCTAGGATAAGGGTTAGAGACTAGGGTTAGGGCTATGAAGGCTACGGTTAAGGTTAGGGTAAGGACTAGGATTAGGCTGGGGTTAGGGTTAGGATTAGGTTTAGGACTTGGGCTTAAGGCTAGGTGTACGTCAGTTAGTGTTAGGGTTAGGGTTAAGGCTAGGGTTAGGGCTAGGGTTAAAAAGGCTAAGGTTAGGGCTGGGGTTAGGGCTAGGTTTAAGGTCTAGGATTAGGGTTACGGCTAGGGTTAGGGCCAGGGTTAAGTCTTAAGGGGTGTGACGGTTAAGGGCTAGGGTTTAATAGAGGGGTTAGGGGCTAGGGTTAGTGCTAGGGTTAGGGCTAGGGTTAGGGTTAGGGTTTGGGTTAGGACTAGATTTCGGACCAGGGGTATGGTCGGGCTAGGGCTAGGGTTCGGTCTAGTATTAATTTTGGCATTAGGGAGTGGGCTAGGGTTAGGACTAGGGGTTAGGGTTAGGGTTAGTGTTAGGATTTCTAGGGATAGGGGCTAGGTTTAGAGTTAGGGATAGGGCTAGGGTTAGGGTTAGGGTAAGGGTTAGTGCTAGGGTTAGGGTTAGGGCTAAGGGCTAGGGTTAAGGTTAGTGTTAGGGTTAGGGGGCTAGGGTTAGGGCTAGGGTGAGTGTTTGGGTTCAGGTTGGGGCTGGGTTTAGGGTTAGTTTCATGGTAGGGCTAGGATTAGGGCTAGCTATATTGCTCAGGTTAGGGCTAGGGTTAGGGTTAAGGCTAGTCTTAGGGTTACAGTTAGGGCTAGGGTTAGAATTAAGGTGAGGTTTAGGGCTAGGGTTAGGGCTCTGGTTAGAGTAAGGGTTAGGGCTATGTTGTGGGTTGGGTTAGGGTTAGGGTAGGGCTAGGGTTATGGTTAGTGCTAGGGTTAGGGTTAAGTTAAGGGCTAGGGTTAGTACTAGGTTTTGGGTTAGTGTTAGAGGTAGGGCTACGGTTAGGGCTAGGGGTAGGTTGTAAGTGTTAGGGCAATGGTTAGGACTTGGGTTTAGGATTAGGGCTAGGGTTTGGGAAAAGGGTTAGGCTAGTGCTAGGATGGTATGGTAGGGTTGGAGAGGGGGCTACGGTTAGGGCTAGGTTTAGGGTTAGGCCCTAGGTTTTGGGGGTAGGTTTAGGATTTTGGGTTAGGTTTAAATTTAAGGCTAGGCTGAACGAGGGTTAGGGCTAGGGTTAGGGCTCTGGTTAGGGTTAGGGTTAGGGCTACATTTAAGAGGGCTTGGGTTAGGGTTAGGTAGGGCTAGGTTTATGGTTAGTGCTAAGGGTTATGGCCAAGTTTAGGACCTAGGGTTACGACTTGGTTTAGGGCTGTGGTTAGGGATAGGTTTGGGGCTAGGTTTAGGTTAGGGTTAGAGGTAGGGCTAGGGTTAGGGCTAGGGGTAGGTCTAGGTTTAGGGCTATGGTTAGGGTTGGGGTTTGGATAAGGGCTAGGGCTAGGGTTAGTTTAGGGTTAGGGTTAAATTAGGGTTAGGCTAGGGTGAGGGCTAGGGTGAGGGGTAGGGGAAGGGCTGGGGTTTAAAGGCGGGGGTTAGGGCTAGGTTTAGGGCTAGGTCTAGGGTTACGGTTAGGGGGCTAGCGTTGGGGCTAGGGTAGGGCTGGGTTTAGGGCTAGGTTTAGAGCATGGGGCAAAGGGTTAGGGAGGGTTAATTAAGCTAGGGCTTGAGTTAGGGTTAGGGCTAGGTTTATGGCTAGGGTTAGCGTTAGGGCTATCTCCAGGGTTAGGGTTAGGGTTAGGGCGGGTTAGGAATTGGAGTTTGGGTTAGGGCTAGGGTTAGGGAAGGGATAGGGTTAGCGTAAGGGATACGGCTAGGGTTAGTGTTAGGTTTGGGGGTAGGGCTATTGCTAGTGTTAGGGAAGGGTTAGTGCTAGGGTAGGGTTATGTCTTGGGTTAGGGTTAGGGCTAGTTCTAGAGTTAGTGTTAGGGTTAGGGTAGGGTTGGGGATAGGGATAGGGCTGGGTTGGGGCTAGGGTTAGGGCTGGGGCTAGGTTTAGGATTAGGTTTAGGACTTGGGTTAAGGCTGGGTTTACCTAGTTAGTGTTAGGGTTGGGGTTAAGGCTCGGGTTAGGGCTAGGGTTAAGGCTAGGGTTAGGGCTTGGGTTAGGGCGGGTTTAGGTTTAGGATTAGGGTTAGGGGGTTAGGGTTAGGCTAAGTTTACGGCAAAGGGTTTTGGTTAATTAGTTTTAGGGTGGGTTAGGGTTAGGGTTAGGGTTAGGGTAGGTGTAGGTCTAGTTAGTGTTAGGGTTAGGTTTAGGGCTAGGGTTAGGAACCCGGGTTTAAAGGACAGGAAGGTTTAGGGTTAGGGCTAGGGTTATTTTTGGGGTTAGTGCTTGGGCTAGGGTTCTTGATTGGATTAGGGTAGGGAAAAGGGCTAGGGTTAGGGCTAGGGTGGGGCTACGGTCAGTGTTTATGAGGGTAGGTTTCGGGTTGGGGTTGGGGTTAGGGCTAGGGTTTAGTGTATTTTTGGGGGGTAGGTTTAGGGTTTAAAGGTTTGGGCAAAGGTTAGGGTTAGGCTTAGGGCTAGGGTTAGGCTTAGGGTTAAATTAGGGCTACGGTTAGGGCTAGTGTTAGGGTAGGGCTAGGGTAAAATTAGGGTTAGGGCTAGGATTGGGGTTAGGGTTAGTTTAGCGTTAGGGCAAAGGGGTTAGGGTTAGGGTTGGGGTTTGGGGTTAACCAGATTTGGGGCTAGGGTTATCGTTGGGCTTGGGGTAG
>CAOLHI010008906.1:0-31561 GCA_948474755.1 Ctenosaura bakeri | reverse complement strand
GGCACATTGAAATTTAGAAACACAAAGCCAGATCACGTGGGGAATGAAAATGGCGGCTCAGATTGTTCTCACCCTAACAATCCAGGATCTCAAGGAGAAAGAGAAGAGAGGTTACTGGGAGGCAGGGAGATAATCTGGCGGTGGACTGGAACTCCAGAGTCAGACCTGGTTCCACTGAAAGGGAGACACTCATGTCTCGTCCTTTCATCCCCGTGAGCGCCATTGAACAAGACCATCCCTTAGTGTGAGAGATGGCAGGCGCTCCAGCCTGACTCCCGTTCCTTCCTCAGGGTGCCCGGGCTGACTCTGGAGGCCCGATTCACCTCAGAGGTTTACAGGGAGACCTTGGATCAGCTAACCCGTTGGTCTCCCACCCAAAGCGGTTGCAAAAACAGACCAAAAAAACCTAAACAATCTACAACTACTAACCACAACAAATTACAAAACTACAGGTGGAACTATTTACAGTTACTGGAAGCCAGGAAGCCAGTGGTTTGCCAATCCACCTCCGCTCCACACAGACAGGGGCAGTTCAACCATTGTCAAACGCCTTGTAGATTGAGACAAACGTCTCTGGCCAATTAATAGTTGGCACTTCCTTGCGATTCAAGGAAGTCCGGCAAACTGGAAGGCTCACATTGGGTCATTGGCCACCGGGATCTTCCGGCTCTGGGGTTGCCACAGAGGAGGGATCAACCAGTTGATCCTTCCATTCCTTCAGTTGTGATAGTTGGTGGGTCTCCAAAATTACGTACAAGAGCAGCAGTGCCCACTCCTTGCTGTAGACCCTTTTGTACAAATCAAAGGGGATGCTGGTCTTGGATCCGTGTGCCTCCTGAACTCGTGGCTGGAGGATAATCAGGACAGAACCAACAACTGTCTTGTCACCTATCAAAATCACCAGAGTCACAATAACTAGGGTGCTGCCAGGGGCCTTAAAGGCAGAATGGCAGCAAAACAGCCAAATGGAGGGGCTGGCAGTAGCCACAATCGCCTCCCCGTGTGGGCATATTGTCTGTCCCAGGACTGCCGGGACTGCCATGGGTACCGTAATGGCGGTGCTGCAGTGCGCAGCCAGAACTACCTTGTGTCTTTCATCTAATGGCCATGGGAACGTGTTCCTGTTGCAGGCAATGGACTTGTGGCTCCATAGGAGAATGATGCCCAAAAGGCCATCGCTTTCACCACAGCTTCCCCAAGCCAAAGTCACACAACAGACCATTTCCAGGGGTTGAGGAATGTCCGTCCAGGTTAGTGCCAGGAGACCCCCCCCGTCGTATCCAGGAGACTGGACACGCTCGGGTGTGGGTTCACTGGAACCAACCGGATTGGGGTGCAGCACACTGGAGTCTACTAACAGGGTGGCAGGAGGTTTCCCCCCTTGGTCTTGGTGCCTGCCTGCACCTTGCGTTTCCGCCTCCTGCGTGGCCGCAATTTCGCCATGACACTAAGGGGAAACCTTTTTGACCGAGGGCATCCCTATCCTGGCAGCTCTATGTCAGGGCAATAACCAGCTGGAGGATGACCATTGGTCACTGCACTCATAGGCTGGCTATTCCCCAGCGGTAGATGCCTGTCAAGGGCATCAAGGAGCTCGATGGTGGGTCTGCCATCGAACTGACCCATGTCCAGTCCGAGGTTGTGCAGCAAACTCCAAATTTTGGCCCTAGCTGAGGGAAGCGTAGGGGCCGTAGTATCTTGTCCCTCGGAGGTCTCCTTGCGGGGACCAGATTCAAAAGCCTGTTTGGGGGCAGTGGGCTGACTGCAGGAGTCCCTTCCCTGCCACTGCCTATCCTGTCGGGGAGCTGGGCGCAAGTTCAAGTTCCCTCTAGGAACGGAATTTGGCGCGGACCTCCTATGTTGGGAGTGTGGCCCATAGTTGGAGTATGTGACCTCCGCTATGGGATCCCAATTCCCAGTGTCTCACATCTGGGCCTTAATGGGGGGGGGTCTGAGGGAGCCAGCCTCTCACAACAGGTCAGAGACCCTGCGGAAGTTGTTCCCAAATTCCTCCCAAGACGTCGTGGCCGGATCCACCAGACCTATGGCCATCTTTGTCTCGTGTTTCAAGCCTCTGTACTTAAACCCCATTTCTCCAATTTACCATGGACCTCTTCCTCACACATGAGGTCCTTTACTGCAACTACACTGGGGCTCTCCTTAGCCATTGCTAGGCAAGCCTAAAACTAACCAAACACAAACTGCAGGACTGGGGCTGAAGTGATGGGAAGGACCACCGAGGTCCCTTGGGGGAATTCAGGGAAACGAACTCTCTGGAACTTATGCTGGGAAAGAGGGAAAAGGAACCAATCTCCAGCCTGCCCAAATAGAGTCACTCTGGTACACCCGGGCCCTAGCCACACAGGAGATGAGAGGACAAGGAAACGGTTGGAGGATGGGGGGTCACTCCGACCCAGGGGCCACCTACAGGAGTACTCGCCTGCCTGCGGGGGGGGGTTAATGAGCTCAACTCTGAAAAGGAACTCACAGCACCGTCCAGCCAAATGGCAGGGGAAGGGGGGTGAGAAACCAAGAACCAAACCATCCCTTAACTGGTTTTCTGGGTGAAGGGCACCTTCCTACACCACGGGATAAACCACAAAGACTAAGTTGGGATTCCTACCCAATCCTAGTTGGTTAGCCAAATCGGGATTCCTACCTGCAAATTCTGAGAAGCCGGGATTCCTACCCGTGTCTCCTCCAATACAAAACCAAAACCACAAAACTCAAGGGAAAGGGGCACCAGATGAGCCACACCCTTCCTAAAGTCCTTTAGTGTGTGCCTCGCTGCTAGAGTGTTGAGTGTGTGTAGACTGTTCCTCACATGCTAGGCCTAAAAACACGTAGAATCCCAGCCCATGATAGACCCAAGATGGGGAGGTGATTCCCAGGACAAGACAAGAAGAGGGGTACAGATTACCACTCAATAGAGCTAACTTAGACACAGAAACACAAAACACATACACTAACCTGCCTAACAGCGATCTAAAACAGCTCAACTGACCGTTCCCCAGGTTGGCACAGCCCGATTTGAGGAGGTTCGCGACTCCTTCTCAAACTGAAGGTACCGGAGCTGCCCGCATTCTCCACCACTCTGTTACCCTGTATGTTGGGGGTCCCGGGAGGGGTGCCCAAATTACCAAATAAAACACAAGTTGGGTAAAATTAAGCTCGAGCACTCTCTTAGCTAAACGAGAGGCAGGGTAACTTTAGCTAGGATCTTTTACCCAATGTATACAGCGTCGGGTCAGAGAGTCGTTAGACAAGCGTTACAAGTAACAAATAGTGATTTTTATTAAGAACAAACAACACGAAAGACACGACAAATACTAGCTAACTTAGAAATAGAAATGGAGAGTTTCAAGGGAGTGAAACTGGTCTCGTAGTCCTGGAGAGTTCCGGGAGAGAAAGCTCAGCGAGGTTCGCTGAGGGGAGTTTCCTTAGACAACCGGCAGCAAGGCGGGATGGAAGTCCAATGTAGTCCGGGGTAGTCCCAAAAGTGGGGACATTTTATATTGTGGATCGTGCCTACAGGCTATGCCATGCTTGGTGAGAACAAAGGGATTTTAGAGTGGGACAAAGAAGTTGGAAAAGGTAAAGTTTGCATGATGATCTTAACGCTGGATGACAATAGTTTGGCCAGTATGTAAATGTCTTGTCTGAAAGGAGTTACTCGGCTGAGAGCCGTGCGTCTATTGTACAAGGATCGTGCTGAGCAATGCCTGTTTGCAATGAGGTGTTCCCTGAAGCAACGAAGAGGCTTGAGTTGCCTGCCTTAATGGAGTCTGGAATGTAAAACCATTAATGGCTGCACCAAATACGTGCAAACACGTGGAGCAGGGTGGTAGAGGCCGAATTGTTTGATATCAAAATGATATCTAGTGTTCTCACCAGACGTAACATAACTGGAGTAAAAGTTTCACCTGCCTCTGTGGCTGGCATCTTCAGAGGATCAGATCCAGCCACAGATGCAGGTGAAATGTCAGGAGAAAATACTAATAGAACATGGCCTCAAAGCCCAGAAAACCTACAATAACCTTAAACTGGACCTCCCCCCCTCTCAGTTTGATATTCTTGACAAATTTTCCCCCAAAATGATGTAAAAGCTCATCATGCTGCTCACATGCACCCCTGTTATATGTCCAAAGGTTCTCTGATTTTTTTTTTTGGTTGAAAAACTTCACTTACGTACTTAAGCCCAAATGGTATACAATTTGGTATACAATGGTATACAATTCTGAGAAGCCGGGATTCCTACCCGTGTCTCCTCCAATACAAAACCAAAACCACAAAACTCAAGGGAAAGGGGCACCAGCAGATTCCACTGCCGGATGGTTGGTCTCTTCCAACTCTACATTTCTATGATTCTATGATTCTATGATTCTACAATTAAAATTATATTAAAGATACGCAATCGTAATAAAAGGCAATACATTTATATGATCTGAAGAGAAACCAGAGTATAGAAAATTTATACAAGGTATTATTCAAGAGGGAAAATGGAAGTGAACAGATAAAAAAGTGTAGGACAGATTGGTTCAAAAGTTTGGGTATATAATTGAGTATGATAAATAAATGTCCAAATTCATGGAAAGATCTAAAATTTACCTTAAATATGGGATTAAAAGAGAATTATTATAAGATGTTACATTGTTGGCATATGACCCCCTTTCAATTGCATAACATTAATTTTAAAAAGGCCACATGAGATGTTGGAAATGTGGAGAAGAGAAGGGTATTTTCTATCACATGTGGTGGACATGGAAAGTGCCCCCCCTTGAATATGGAAACAAATTCATGTTACTATTACAGAAATGCTTGAGGTGTTCTTTGAAATAAGACCTGAATTATATTTGTTAAATGCAATTGGTCAAAAATTTAGAAAAGAAAGTAAATGTTAAATTGCAGCTTTACATGATAACCATAACAAGAATTCAGTATGCGCCAAAACGGAAAGGATCAATGATACCCCAACTCAAAAACTGAATATTAAAACTGATATATATATATCACTGAGGTGGAAAAACTCATGGTCTTGTTAAAAGGAGGAATAATACAAGACTATGAAAAAGAATGGGAAATAATCGATAAATAAGAAATATTGTGCAAGTGTTTGATAGAGTTAAGTGATACATTTTTGAATACCAATGCTTTTTTGCTTTGTTCAGAGATATTTAACGTAGGGTTTTGTTTTTTTACATAATGGGGCATGAGGTGGATTTTTTTTTACTTAAGTTAAATTGTTGAATATGAAATGTTTAGTTTGCTAATTATTGAAATTTTTGATAAACTATCTTTCAAGGTTTAATTAACAAAGAAAAGGAACACAAATTGAAGGAAGATGTATATGTTGTGTATTTTGTCTTGAGAAAGATCTGTATATACAGTTGATTTTTAATAAGAAAAATAAAAAATGTACACAATCTTGATGAGAATTTATTTATCCAATCCTACCTCCCAATAACCATCTCGATCACAGTGAGCAGCTTCTTTCCAGCTAAGTGACTCCATGCTTCCTGTATTGTAGAAGTGGTACAATGTTGTCTTCAGATTGCTTTGTTAAGGTCTCGTGGCTCAAGACACGCACCCAAAGTCTCAGGCCGTTTCCACAGGAGACTGTTATAGCTCTATGATTCCACTTTAGACTAAACTGCAAACCCCAGGATTCCATAGGATGTTGAAAGTAGAATCATAGCGCTATAACAGTCTCATGAGGAAATGGCTTCATTCTTTCTTTCTTTTTTTTTTTTCTACAGTGACAAGACTAGCCAGACTGTAGGCCTAAAACTTTAGATATTCCTCCTGCACTTTCCATCTGACTCAAAGTGTCCCTGCTTTGGTTAGACCTCCTCTTGAATACTGTGTCCAGTTCTGGGCACCTGAATTCAAGCAGGACATGGTCAAGCTGGAGCAAGTCCAGAGGAGGGCGACCAAAATGGTGAGAGGCCTGGAAGCCATGAAGCCTTATGAGGATAGACTTAGAGAGCTGGGTATGTTTAGTCTGCAGAAGAGAAGGTTAAGAGGGGACATGAGAGGCATGTTTAAATATTTGAAGGGATGCCATGTAGAGGAAGGAGAGGGCTTGTTTTCTGCTGCTCCAGAGACCAGGACGAGGAGCAATGGATTCAAGCTGCAGGAAAGGAGATTCCACCTGAACCTCAGGAAGAACTTCCTGACGGTCAGGGCCATCCGGCAGTGGAATCTGCTGCTACCTCCATGGAGTGTGGTGGAGTCTCCTTCCTTGGAGGTTTTTAAGCGGAGGCTGGATGGCCATCTGTTGGGTGTGCTTTGAGGGTGTTCCTTCATGGCAGGGGGTTGGACTGGATGGCCCCTGGGGTCTCTTCCAACTCTACAATTCTATGATTCTTTAATTTACCTATCATATATTGCCAAAGTCACCTTTCAACACCCCTGAAGACCAAGAGCAATTGCTGGATCAATATGTACGTGATAAACAACCTTGAAATTAACCTAAACTTTAAATATCTCAAGAGGCAAGTGAAACAACTTTTCCTTTACAGCTGCAGTGAAAGGAGATTGGCTTGAAAGAAGTGATACACCTGGCTGGGTGGGAAACAGATACTTCCACCCAAATGTTGCAGACAAGTTTGGAAAACAACAAGCTCAATGTTGTCTGAGAGGCTTCATCCATTGATGAATTGGATCACTCCATTGGTGGTTGGATTAGGTGATCACTCTGGAGAGATTTCAGTTCTATGTAGATGGTGGTAGCCCTAGGGCTACGGGACATTGCTGGCTGTCATTGTCTACACCTTCCCATTACAGCCTCTGAGTTCAGCCTACTTCAAGAGTACCTCTTTGGATCCACATGAACCCGGGGCAGAAGCAAAGCCTATTCAGGGTACTTCCCCTGCCCATGTTTTGTGGTTGTTGGGCAGGATCATCTCAGCCACAGGCTTTGACAGCCATCACTCCATCACATCCGTCCCTCCTAATGTTGTCTAAAAATGCATGTGCTAAAGTAATAGAACCATATTTTCTTTAGCACTGGCTCTAGGCTGCGTCTTTTCAGATATATCTTGGAAGGAAAGACAGATTGCCCGGAGCTTTCTCAAGCCCTTTCCGATGGGCCCTTGGCATGAAATATCTTAAGCCCCAGGCATGCCAGGTAAGGTCACCTGATTGACCTTTAAACTTCTTGGTAAAAAAAAAAAAAATCCAGGGCATTTACACTGAAGAAGAGGAAGAACAGCAGTCCTCATGAACTCATAAAGGTCCCAAGGCTAACATGTATTCAAGAGTTTGAAGTCTGAAGGAGCAGAAGGCAGGAGAAGGTGAAGAATCTTCTGGAAGATAATGAAAAAGAAGCCTATAGGGTTGGTGATGTTCTGCAGAAATTACGTACCTTTTGTATCCTGCAACTTCTCCAGAAGATACTGGGCTTCTTCTTGGACCCTCTCTTCAATGCCTTTCTTCCCCATCCCAAAGTTGCGGAGAGTGGTCAAGGCAAAGCGCCTGAGCTGCTTCCATCTTTCACCATTGCTGAATGATAATCCCTGGAAAGGGAAAACAATGAGACAGAAATGAAGGAGGAGGCCTGTCTGAGACAATGACCAATTGGAGGAGAGCAAAGGGAAGTTGAAAGTGTCGCCCTACTCTTGACTCCCAAAGAAACTGTGTGTTGGAGCCTTGGTCCATCTTGACTCAATAAGTGTGTGAGGCACGTTCTTCTTGTCTCTCCCCCTACCTTGCCTTTGGTCTCCACCCTCCATACTTGACTCTTTCATTTACCAGGCCTAGCCTTTCTTTCTTTGTTATCCCCTTCTTTCCTCTTCAACTTTTGACTGAACGTTTCCCCACCCATCCTCTTTTCCTCCCCTCCTCCCCAAACTCCTGGCTAAATATCTCTTTATCCCCCCTTTCTTTTGCCATCTCCTTCTCCTCTTTGAACTGCTATTTCTGTTTGTCTTCTCCCTCCTTCTCTTGTCTCCTCCACCTCTTTTGTTGTCCTTTCTTCTTCCCCAGTTGTCCTTTCATCATCATTCTTCCTTTCCTTCAATATCCACCTCTTACTCTTTCCTCCTCCTACTCTCTTCTTCCTCACTGCTCTTAGCTTCATTCATAATCCTCCTCCTTTTTCCTTCCTTCCCATCTTTTTCCCCAATTTTTTCTTCTTCCTCCCATTTTGAAGAGTTCCTTTGGTTGGATTGCAGCTCCCATGTGTTAAAATCAGTGATTGGGAAAGTGTTAAAAGTAGAACTGGGGCAAAAAGATCTGTCTGAGGTAGAAGCTGGAAAGTTTTCTTTGCTTGGACTACAACTCTTATGCGTTGTTAAAAGCAGTTCTTCATAAAGTTTTAAAACTGATCTAGGACACTTTGAGATTTTTCTGTTGAGAATGGAAGTTCTTTGGTTGGACTAGAACTCCCATTGGTTCTGGAAACTGCAGCTTCTAAAGGTGTTAATAATTGAGATGGGAACAGCTAGAGCAAAGTTTGGAAAACTTTTAATTTCCAACCACCATTCTTTTTTCCTTTGTTAGATCTCATGCTCTGAGTGGGAGTGTTGATGGCACATCTGTCATGCTGAAAGGCATTGCCAGGCCCTACACCACTCCTTGAGCTCACAAAAGGTCATCCCTGCATCGCAGGGCTTGGTCTGGAGCTCTGAGTGCCTGGGGTGCTCCTTGCCTGGTCATTCTTGAAAGATCTTAAAAGATCCAAAGAGTATTATCCCTTGGCAGGAGTGTGGAGTGTCAGGGCATTCAGAGCGTGAGTGCAGTGTGGCCAGAAAAGGTTTTCTAAGTGGACAGAGAGATGTGATCTTGAGGCACAGCTGCAAAGGAATGCTTTGGTTAGCCTGCCTCGGAAGGTCTTACCTTGTCACAGAGCACCCAACATGAGGAGGGAGTGGTTAAGCCCTTAAAAGGGCTTAAAAAGACTTAGGTGTAGCAATCTACCATTGGGAGTGCTTTGACGCGGTTCCTGCATGGCAGGGGGTTGGACTGGATGGCCCCTGTGGTCTCTTCCAGCTCTGTGATTCTATGATTCCATTTGCCTCTGGCCATGCTGCTGCAAGGGCCAGGGCTATTTCCTGTATTGCCTCTTGACATATTGTCAGCCTGGCCTCCATTCTGCTGATCTTTTCCTGACTGTTTCTTGCTTCTGGGTGTGCTGCCAGGAGCCCTAACACATATCCTATGTGCTCTGTTGAGTAAACAGCACTAAAGCCATTTCTGCACTAGGCTGTTATAGCGGCTGGTCCCTCCCGAAACTGCAAACCCCAGGATTCCATGGGATGTTGTAAGTGGCATCATAGCACTATAATAGCTTAGTGTGGAAATGGCCTAAGACTTGGTTGCAGCTGGGCATCGCTTTCTTATTAGCACTCTGTACATGCTCTGAGGTGCATTCCTTACATTACCCTGACAAGGAGGACCCCACTGCGAGAAAGGCGAAGGACCAAATGACATGGTATAATGTGCACAAGCTCTAATGCAAGAGGGGCCTTGTTTTCTGCTGCTCCAGAGACCAGGACAAGGAGCAATGGATTCAAGCTGCAGGAAAGGAGATTCCACCTGAACCTCAGGAAGAACTTCCTGATGGTCAGGGCTGTCCGGCAGTGGAATCTGCTGCCTCGGAGTATAGTCGAGTCTCCTTCTTTGGAGGTTTTTAAGCAGAGGCTGGATGGCCATCTCTTGGGAGTGCTTTGAGGGTGTTCCTGCATGGCAGGGGGTTAGACTGGATGGCCTGTGTGGTCTCTTCCAACTGTACATTTCTATGATTCTATGATTCTAGGAAAAAACACAAAAAAAAATGCAAGCTGACACAAGAGAGAGGAAGGAAGGAAATAACAGATGGAACCCGAAAAAATTGTTGCAATTACACCAAGATTGTGCTATTTCAAATCCCTTAGGTAGGCACTGGCATGTTCCCCCAGGTGCCATTAAGTTCCAGCCAATTTATGCCCCAGACCTTTTATCTCGGTCATCCCCTCTCCACACCCCACAGTCCCACTTTGTATAGAAGGTGTGACATCCCCTTTCCCTACCTTTCCCCTGGGAAATTTTGTCACTAAACGGCCGTTTCCCCCTGGCTGCAAATTCGTCAGCCCGGTCAATCAATGCTTCTTTGATTGCCTCATAGCCATGCAGCACCACAGCACGCTGCGCTCCAAAATATAGTGTGAACACGGGGCCGTAAGTCTCACTGAGCTGTAGAAAGAGAAGGAAAGGGACAGATCATGGGGTGCCCAGAGGGAGAGGTTTGCCCCAAAGGAAGAAATGTATTACTCACAGGGGGAAAATGACAACAAAGGACATGGACCTACCAAGCAATTGTGTATGCACACACAAACACAGCACATGTGGTAGAAATTGCTGGAAATACACCCAAAGGTAAGGAATTGTCAGAGTTCTTTGGTGTTTTAGGGATGTGTAAAATTGCCCGCCAAAGTGTTGGGACATATTGGTCTGATGCTGAATGCTGGGTTCAAGGTGGCAGGAGTGGGTTTGCACATCACAAATGGAGGTGTGGATGATTGTTCCTTGGGGTGGATCCCAATTGCACCCTTTCTTGCATAACTTTGCCATTCAGGGCAAGGGCTGGGTAGCACAATTCGTGCGTAACTGCAGACATACAGTTCAAACTATCTTGTACCATCTCCTCTAAAACAGGAACCTCTCCCCACCCACCCCCATTCATCACTGTGGGTCTGGGGGCTGGCCAAGGGAACCCTCTGAGTTGGGCCAGAAGATTATCCAGGTGCCCTCTGATTGCCGTTTTTCAAACCTCTCCTTAACATCATGTTTTCTATGTTCTTCTTGGGACAGCCATCAATATTCCTGCGACTGCATCCCAGAAGCAAGCTGCAGAATACAACGTGGAAATCATTGCTTATTCTCACCCTGTTGCCCACTGCTCCTCCCCTTCCTCTCTTCTATGCCCACTGGAAGCTCCTTGGGGCAGGGATCTGTCTCCCCATTCTACATCTTGTTTTCACTCTATGTGAATAAATACACTGGAAGTGAATTCCCTGCAGGCGGAACAGTTAGGGACAAGCAAACTAGCAGTTCTACTACTGCCCTTCAATAAAGAGGAAGACAACCGTCATTCTGTTAGAAGTCAGGCTTGTCTGATTTACAGCCTTGGCATAAACCTAGGAAGCAATACTGTAACCTGGTGTAACCTATAGATTATTGGATACACGATATAAGATGTAAGACAAAAGGCTATATATATTACAATGTGTGTATATGTATTATTGTGAACCTGGTGTTACTGCAGGTTAGACCTCCTTGGAGATAGCATAAAGATATCATTTTGATATCATAATTCGGCTCTCTTCCACCACCCCTCTCCACTTGTTTGTGAGGCCCCCCAACAAAGCACAGACCCAGGCTCGGCCACTAATTGCTGGACATTCCATTCTCCACCCAGGCAGGCCAGAAATAGCCAGATCCTTGCTTTAGGGGACCTCTCTGCAAACACCCTCATTATGTATGCATGCTGTTTACAAAGGACTCCCTGCCCCAAGCAGGCACCCTGGCAAGCTGAATACTCAACTGCCAAGCACCCTGCGTTTGCATACTGTCTACCTCTTTGTCAATTCGGACCTAACTCAGTCATGCTAAATCATGACCTTTCCAAAGCTTTGTCCTGCTCCTAAATCGCATTGTTCTCACCAAGTAAGGTATGGCCTGCAGTCACAATTCACCCTATAAAAGCCCCCGATTCCGAGACCTTCTTCAGATTGCTCCCGGGTTCCAGACCACCTTTCTGCTGCTTTGCCTGGCGAGCCTTCCCCTCAGTTCTGGTAACTGAGCCTGCTCAACCTTAGATCACTCCGGACCTCCATCCCGTCTTGCTGCCGCTTTATTCGGTGAGTTCCCCTCAGCGAACTGTGCTGAGCTTCTTCTCTGCACCCCAACATTGCTCTCAAACTACTAGACTACGAGACATGTGTCGTATCACCCATTTCCCTCAGAAAACCACTTTTTCCAATTCTTTAGCTAGAGGTGTGACTGTGTTGTCGTTGATATTTGTTTGTATTTAATAAAACATCATTTTTGCTATTTTAAACTGTCCAACTGCTTGACTGACCTGACCCCGTAGATGCTGGATTGCAAGATCCTGCTAAGTTACCCTGCCTCTCGCTAGCTTTACTGAGTGCTCCAGCTAATTTTCCCCAAGGTTGTGTTGTTTGGTTATTTGGACTCCTCTCCCGGGACCTCCAGAGAACAGGGTAACAGCTGAGAATACCCTCCTTACAGCTGAAGTAGCCGATGGAACTGGGATGGCAGGCTACCAAAAACTTGTAGCATACTGCAGTCTTTAAGAGATGAGATTCTAGAACGAATTTCTAAGCTTCTAATACTTATGATTGCTTTCAAGGAGTATGGATGTTGACTCTACCTGTCTGCTTTTAACCATTACTACAAATTGGGCTCTCAGGTGGCCAGAAGTGGATGAAGGTGTCCCTAAACAGCATGCAGACAGCTAATCAATGGCAAGGACCTTAAATACTTTGGTTTAAAGAGATAGTCTTGTGGAACAATGCCGATGGCAGTTTGCTCACTTACCTTTTGGAGATTCTGGGACAAGTGGTGGGTCTTTAGCTGCAGAGCGTTCCCAATGATGGGCAGAGAGGGAGGTCCTGGGGCAGCTTGCCTTTCCCCTGTGTCCTGATCTTCCAAGCAGCAGAGAGAACAAGGCAGGAGATACAGATAATCAGGAGAACGGTGGCCATCCCCAGAGGCTCCATACCAGAACCCAGAAGAGTGAGGCAAGAATGGCTCCAGGTTCAAGGATGGGGAAAGTGATTTCTTGTGCTGTCTTGGCTGAGTTTTATGCATTGCAATGCCCAGGGACGTGCAAAAGATAGCCAATGGGCATGTTGAATTGCAAAAAATAAATTAACTAATCATTCAGTGGAAATGAACTTTTCTAAAGTTGGTGTTACCTTGTTTTATTATTGATTTCTTGAGTAATTATTAACATATGCTGGCGCTTGCTTCCAAAGGCGGCTGGGGATGAGCAGCCATGCTTTTCTGCTACAGCACAACCGTCAGAGGCCTCTGACACTAGTGCTTTGATGGTGGCCTGAGCATTCACAGAATCATCTTGACTCTGTCTCTGAGAACAGTTGCTACTGCAGATGAAAGATCTTGATCCATTTATTCGTTTGGGCCACCTGGTGTGGAATGTGGATGGGCATTGCCAACAGAAGATGGCATGTGTGCCTCTGGAGAAGATGAGCTAGTCAATGAACCCTGGTATTGTGGGATAGGTTATGCAGTCCTTCAATGGGCACATCACCGGACGCTGAGTTTGCTGCCGCGTCTGGTCCCTGTGTTCTCCTTCTTGTCATTCTTCAGGCATGAAGGAACAGTGCTTAATTTATATTTATCTGTGTGGATTTATTAGTGCCCTGTATTTTTCACATTGATCTATATGGGGTTCATGCTCAGCAGCTCAATTAATTACTTGGCTAAATACAAGAGGTTTGTAGACAATAGAAAGTAAAATTTTGCATAGAAGTGAGCCAGGCCTAGGAGTATGGGTTTTTTGTGACTGCAAGAAGTGGAAGAAAGATGAGAATGGCAGCCAGGTGGAAGATGTGGAAAGAGAGGTGGAAGGAACATTGCAATGAAGAAGAGAGGGGCCAGAGCTCAAAGAGAAGGAGGCTGATGAGAAGGAACCCAAGGAAGGAATCAGAAGCAGAGAACATGCCAGGTGGTGAGGCTTGGTCTGTGGCCGAAGCATTTTGGGGGAAAAAGTTTGACAGTTGGGACTTGAGGAGAAGAGAGGAGGAAAACTCTACAACCAACATTTCTTACAGACTGTTTATTATCTAAGGTATCCCTTTACTCTTTTCTTGTTTTCTTGTTGCTCAGTTCACATTTACCATAAACTTCAAAAAAGAAAAAGAAAAAGAAAAAACCTATTTTACGATCTAATTGCAACTACTAACAAAAGAAAAAGATTTTTTTTGCTGTTGTTTTCATTTTAGATTGGCATCCACCTGGGGGCAGCATAAGAGTCCTCAGGGGAGAGAGAGCTCAATTGCATGAACTCTTTTTGGCCAGCCTCACCACCTCCCCCACGAGTTAAGCTTTGACCAGGTTCACCAAAGTTCATTTCTCACAGTGTCAGAATGTTGCCAGATGAGCTGGTGAGTTCAGCCAAGTTCAGATGACCATAAAGTAGAATCATAGAATCATAGAATCATAGAATCATAGAATCATAGAAATGTAGAGTTGGAAGAGACCACACGGGCCATCCAGTCCAACTCCCTGTCATGCAGGAACACCCTCAAAGCACTCCCGACAGATGGCCATCCAGCCCCTGCTTAAAAACCTCCAAGGTAGGAGACTCCACTACTCTCCGAGGCAGCAGATTCCACTGCCGGACAGTCCTGACTGCCAGGAAGTTCTTCCTGAGGTTCAGGTGGAATCTCCTTTCCTGCAGCTTGAATCCATTGCTCCTTGTCCTGGTTTCTGGAGCAGCAGAAAACAAGCCCCCTCCTTCCTCTACGTGGCATCCCTTCAAATATTTAAACATGGCTATCATGTCCCCTCTTAACCTCCTTTTCTGCAGACTAAACATACCCAGCTCTCTCAGTCTATCCTCATAGGGCATGTTTTCCAGGCCTCTCACCATTTTGGTCACCCTCCTCTGGACTTGCTCCAGCTTGTCAATATCCTTCTTGAATTGGGGTGCCCAGAACTGGACACAGTATTCAAGATGGGGTCTAACCAAAGCAGAGTAGAGTGGTACCAGTACCTCCCTCGATCTAGACACCATACTCCTGTTGATGCAGCCGAGAATTGCATTGGCTTTCTTGGCTGCCGCATCACACTGCTGACTCATGTTCAGCTTGTGGTCTATGAAGACTCCTAGATCCCTTTCACACGTACTGCTATCCAGCCACGTGTCCCCCATCCTATATTTCTGTATTCCATTATTTCTGCCTAAGTGTAGGACCTTACATTTCTCTCTGTTGAATTTCATTTTGTTCGCCCTGGCCCAACTCTCCAATCTATCCAGGTCATTTTGAATTTTGATCCTGTCCTCTGGCATATTAGCAACCCCTCCCAATTTGGTGTCATCTGCAAATTTGATGAGCATGCCCTCTATTCCTTCATCTAAGTCATTGATAAAAATATTGAACAGCACTGGGCCCAGGACAGAACCTTGTGGCACCCCACTAGTCACTTCTCTCCAGGATGAAAAGCAGCCATCCGTGATCACCCGTTGGGTTCGGTCGGTCAACCAATTACATATCCAATTAACAGTAGCCCTGTCTAGCCCACATTTTACTAGCTTCGATGCAAGAATGTCATGGGGAACTTTGTCAAAGGCCTTACTGAAATCGAGATATGCTACATCCACAGCATTCCCTTCATCTATCAAGCTAGTAACTCTATCATAAAAAGAGATCAGATTAGTCTGGCATGACTTATTTTTGAGAAATCCATGTTGACTTCTCGTGATTATTGCGTTGTTTTCTAAATGATTAGAAACTGAACGCTTAATGATCTGCTCCAGGATCTTTCCGGGTACCGATGTCAGGCTGACTGGGCGATAATTATTTGGGTCCTCTTTTTTTCCCTTCTTGAAGATGGGGATAACATTTGCTCTCTTCCAATCTGCTGGAACTTCTCCTGTCCTCCAAGATTTCTCAAAAATTATAGCAAGCGGTTCCGAAATGACCTCTGCCAGCTCTTTTAATATCCTAGGATGCAATTCATCTGGCCCTGGAGACTTGAATTCATCCAATGCGGCCAGGTATTCCTGTACCACCTCTCTACTTATTAAGTGCCTCATTTCCTCTGCTTCCTCCCCTGCTCCCCTACCGCCAGGTTGAGTGCTTGTATCCTTCTGGGAAAATACGGAGGCAAAGAAGGTGTTAAGTAGCTCTGCCTTTTCTCTCCCCCCTGTGAGTAATTCGCCATCTTCTCTGCGTAGCGACCCTACTGTCTCCTTCTTTTTCCTTTTGCTGCGGACATATTTAAAAAAACCCTTTTTATTGTTTTTAATGTCTCTGGCCAGCCTAAGTTCAGTTCTGTGCTTTAGCCTTTCTGACCTCCTCCCTACATCTCCTGGCTACTTGCTTAAATTCTTCTTTGGTGGTTTCCCCCTTCTTCCATTTCCTATACGTGTTTCTCTTAACTCTTAGCTCAGCTGAGAGTTCTTTAGTCAACCATTCTGGTTTCTTCAGATGCCTTCCATTTTTCCTCCTTATTGGCACAGTTTTAGACTGTGCCGTCAGTATCTCCTTTTAAGGAACTCCCATGCCTCCTGAACTCCTTTCCCTTTCACTATTCCTGACCACGGAATTCCAGCCAGCAGCTCCCTAAGTTTACAGAAGTCCGCTTTTTTAAAATCTAAGACGAGTGTCTGGCTACCCTTATCTTCTCCTTCCCACTGAATGCTAAATTCCAACAGGGCATGGTCACTCCCCCCTAAAGATCCAACCACTTCTACCTCATTCACAAGGTCATCCCTGTTGGTCAAGACCAGATCTAGAATATTTGATCCCCTTGTGGCCTCTTCCACCTTCTGGACCATGAAGTTGTCTGCAAGACAAGCAAGAAACTTGCTGGACCTTGCTGTCTTGGCAGAGTTTGACTGCCAGCATATATCTGGGTAATTGAAATCTCCTATTATTACTGTATCTCTCCTCTTTGAATGTTCAGTCATTTGGTTGAGGAAGGCGTCATCCAAGTCCTCAGCCTGGGTTGGAGGTCTGTAGTAAACCCCCACCAGAATATCCCTATTGTTTCTCGCTGCCTTAATTCTTACCCAAATGCTCTCTACCTGGCTTTCTGGGTTTAAGCCCAGGATCTCTTCACAGGTGAAAACATCCTTGACATACAAGGCTACTCCTCCTCCTTTCTTGTTTGGTCTATTTTTACAAAATAGGCTATACCCCTCTATTCCTATATTCCAATCATGAGACTCATCCCACCAGGTCTCAGTGATGCCTATCAAATCGTATTTATTTTCTTGTACTAGGAGTACAAGCTCATCCTGCTTGTTTCCCATACTCCTTGCATTAGTGTAGAGACACTTAAGTCCCCAGGCCCTTCCTGCAAGTCCTGTACTATTGTTTCTACTCCTCCCGCCATTGGCCACTTGTACTACTTGTCCAGTATCATTTGGGCCTTTCCCCCCTGCGCTCTCTGAGTCCTTGCCCTGAATAATATTGTCTCCCTCCCCAGTGGATCTTAGTTTAAAGACCTCTTAATCTTCCTTGCAAGACTGTTTGCAAAAACATTCCTGCCCAGTTTTGTGAGGTGCAGCCCATCCCTTGCCAGAAGCCCATGTAGGAGAAAGGATGAAGTCCTGTTGTTGACCTAGCCACCCATCTGCCTTTTGCTCCCTCTCCAAACCTTTCCCCGGCCAGGCAGCTTTCACACCCCATGGATGTGCTGGTATGGCTGTTTAGTAGCCTGGGGAAGAATGCAAGGGACATGACTGGCCCACAGTGTGAAAATTATAAAGCTAGTGGGCAAGGCTAATGAAAGCACTCCCCTCCCTCCCAGCTGCCACTGTGCTGGCCCCAGAGAGAAAGAAGAAGAAGCAAGCACAATTCCATCATGCTTAGGCCAAGAAGCACATGAAAGCATGCCCTCTCCATCCGAAGTGCCATTCCCCTGGTCGCAGAGGGAGAGAAAGTAGGAAGAGACACAGCTCCAACATGCCTGGGTCCAAAAGCAGAGGAAAGGCACTCCCTCTATCCCAACTGCCACTGCCCTGGCCATGGAAGTAGAGTAGATTATGCAATATCTCCTGGACTTAAACTTCTCCTGCCTGTTACCGTACCCTACTACTCCACTTATAAGGTATATGGTTTTCATAAATTGAACTTACTAATGAGAATGCAATCAGGGTCACACTGGCTGGGAAACAAGTTCAGGGTTAAGCTGGCCAGAGATGTGTTTGTGGTCATGAAAGTTCAGATAGGATTATGTGGTAAACCCAGTACTGATGGGTTTGTGCTAATTCCTTCACTGCTTCAGGGTCTTGGTATTTTTGAATATAATGAAAGTACTGCCCAGATTGGTGAGCAATCAGAGACCACCCTTCAATCTTACCCTATGGAGATCTTCTGTATACACCCTGCCTAACCAAACATTAAGAGCTCGTCATAAATCCCATTAGTGTTTTGTCACTCCAGAGTTAAACAATCAGCCCATTCCAGATCCATTAGTCAATCCCCTGAGAAAGCCATTAAGACTTTATCAACGCATCCCTTCAGGGTGTGAACAGGGTATAAAAACCGCAGCTTCAATCCTAGGCAGTTGTAGTATGTTGTACGTGGTGCCCCAGACTTCTCTTCCTCTGTGCTACTCTCAGATGCTGTCTGAGCCCTCCCGCTGTGACTTCATTCTTCAGGACTGGTAACTATGACTCTATCCACCCCTAATCTCTCTCTATCCAACCTTTCTTGCCTTATAGCCTTGTATGGTTCTGAAAAGTATATGATTTCTCATATGTTTGTCAATTCAAATCAAATACCTTGTGTAATTTAAACTGGAGTCCTCTCTACAGTCAGCATTGGAATACACAGGTGAGAATCTTCTGCCGTTACCCTCCCCGCACAGGCCTTCTTTGAGATATCATTCCTCCAGATTTTAAGGAGATGCTGGTATTGTGCGTGGACCCCAAGGTCCCCCCCCCGTCTCTTATGGTAACATACACACTCATCTCCTTTTCATGAGGACAGGTGACTCTTTTGTTGTTTTGTTACTTGTAAAGTGCCATGTAAAGTGATGGCATTATATGTCATGGGCCTGGGCCTGGCTGAACCCGCCGCCGCCTAGGAGGCCACCGCGGGGGAAGGCCCAGTCGCCCCGGAAGGCCCCGCTGATGTGGGGGAAGGCCCGGTCGCTGCAGAAGGCCCCGCCACCGTGCGGGAAGGCCAGCCCCGCGTCTGCTTGGTCTCCGCCTGCTGCTGACATTATATAATTAAGTGGTAATGATAATAATGATAATAAGGAACACAGGAAACCCACAGATGCCAAGGACCTGACAGCCACCCCATCATAATGGTACCCAGAGGAGAGAAATAAAATGAGGAAACTGTTACCTTAAAAGGTGGGGGACTTTGGAGTCCACCTGCAATGCCAGCATCTCCTTAGAACCTGGGGAATTATAACTCAAAAAAGGAGACCTACAAGAGGACGGTCACGGCAGGAACTTTCCACTTGTGTATGCCAGTACTAACTGTGAGAGGCCTTCAGTTAAGAGTTAAACAGAGTACTTTATTTGGAATTAGCAAACACATGAAATCGGACACTCTTAAGAACTATACAAGGCTATTGGAAGGTGGGGCAAGAAAGGTTGGATAGAAAGAGATTGGCTGAAAAATAGTGATAGTTATCAGTTCTGAAGCAGACGGTCAAAGCGGAGTGTCTGAGGTTAGCAAGAACAAACAGAGGTCTGGGCACCATGTATTATGTATTAGGTCCATGTACTACAATTTACTGGGGCTGGAGCCGGGTTTTTTTTACCCTAATTCCTGCCTTGAAGAAGGGTGCATGGACACAGCTAAAATGACTTTCTCACAGGGTTGACAAAGGAATCTGGAATGGGCTAATTGTCTTAACTCTAAGTGACAAAACATTGATGGGAGTCCTGGCAATCTCGTAATGTTTTGGCCAGGTAGTGTGAATGGGGAAGGTCTCTGTAGGAAACGCTCACAGTAGGGGTCCTCATTGCTTCACCTGGGCAGTTTAGCGTTCAATTGTTTCCAGGAGTGCTCACAACTTAAAGTTTTTGAAGGGATTGTCCCAAGCCCATCAGCATCAGACTTTCCCATCTAATCCTCTCTGATTTTATGACCTAATCATGTCTTAAGTAATCCTGGCCTAGACTGTGCTTACAGTGATGGAGTCTCCTTCTTTGGAGGTTTTTAAGCAGAGGCTGGATGGTCATCTGTTGGGCATGCCTTGACATGTGTGCCTGCATGGCAGAAGGGGGTTGGACTGGATGGCCTCTGTGGTCTCTTCCAGCTCTATTATTCTATGATTCTCTGCAACTCTCTGTTTTCTCCAGGGCTACGAGAAAAGGTGTCGTATCACCCATTCCCCCGAAAACTCGTATTTCTATTTTCTAATTAGCTGTGTGCTTGTGGTGTCTTTTCTGTCGTTTGTCCTTTAATAAAACTATTACTTTTTTACTATTTTAAAACCTTGTCTAGCTGCTGTTCTGACCTGAAGCTTTACAAATAGAGTTAAAAGATTCCAGCTAAAGTTACCGTGCATCTCGCTAGCTTAAGAGAGTGCTCGAGTTAATTTTCCCCATCTTGTGTTTTATTTGGTTATTTGGACGTCCCCCCTGGGACCCCTGCAATACAGGGTGACAGTGAGTTCCAGTCAGTATTTCTGCACAGGAAGTAGGTAGGTGAGCTTTTCAGCGAGGGACAACACAGATTTGATAGGGGCAGGGAATAATGATTTCCCACCTCTTGGGGTAACACACCTCTCCATGCTCTTTTCAGTCCTTTCCACACCTTACCTCTTCACGGATGTGGGGGGCGGCAGTCACACGAGCAGCCTTTTGCACGAGGTGCTCACTTCGTTTCTCCTTCCTTACTGCAGCTGGCTTGCCGGTCGCAGGAGTGCTGCACGAATGCCCCGTCCCTTCCTATTGCAGCGCAACCTGGGAATTGCAGGCTAGCGCTGAGGCAAGAAGTGTGACCGGCCTGGCTCCCGACGCACCGCAGGGCAGGTAAGTGCACGCGGGCCCCGGGAGCATTGCATGACCACGCACCATTTTCGGCTTTAAGCCAAAAATAAAAAAAATGCGTCCACATTCCGCTTTAGGCTCTTGAGCGTCGCGTAAATGGGAGAGCATTGTATGGACCATTCCTCCCATTTACACGACGCTCAAGGGGCCCTTTCGCTTCAAAAACAGCATGTGAAAAGGGCCTTTGTTTTCTGTCATGCCTTAATTATATTGTATGTCTGAAGGCAAGGACCTCTTTTGCTGCTCTGTTACTTGCAAAATTCCATGCAAAGTGATGGCGCTATATAAATTAATGATAATGGTAATATTCCTTTCCAGCTCTGTAAGAGCCCAAATCGGGATGCTGCCTCGATGGAGAGTCAGGTGCATCTGAAGCCAAACCAGGACAATTGATATGTGTGGTGGATGTGCTCTGGTTGACTTCTTGGGACTACGTGAAGCAGAAACATTGAGTTTGCCCCAATAGGATGGTCAACTGACAGTGAGTGATTCCATTTCTGATGAGAGGGGCTACAAGATTAGAGAAGTTACTACCCCCTCGGCTTACTTGATAGAAAGCATATCGGCCGTGAAGAGACAGTGACCCTGTCATTAAACAATACTTGGAGAACTTAAGAGCTCTACCATGATTCTGTGAACGATGACGCTTTTTTAAAAAAAATCTATTACTTAAGAATTTATTTGAGGAGTCTGCCTTTTAAGCCAGCATATGACCATTTTTTTTCTCTTCTCTTCTGCTTTTGAGATCCCTCCCTCCTGCTGTTTGGTTGTTTTCCCATGAAGAAGATGGCATAGTGACCACCATTCTGGGGCAGAAAGGTGAAGATTTAACCTTTAAAAGAGATATGTCGTTTACCGGCAGAACACTTCTGTAAAATGAGAGTGTTCACCTGCAACAGACTGTTCTTATTGTTTAGGGATTTATTGGTCATCCATTGCAATACGTGTTGGAATCATGTGACACACACACACCCATTGCCACTAGACCACAACTCCCATCAGCATAGCCACTGGTGGGGAATTCTGGGAGCTGCATTTTTCTTCTTTTACTTGTAAAGTGCCATCTACATTGATGGATATATATAAGTAATTAAAAACAACAGCCTAATCAAGAAGGCTGTATCATTCCCTCTGCTGCAATACAAGATTTTCTTACATTTTTCCTCTGTTTTGCTGTCTCCACCATATGTATATTGTAAAAATCGCATTTCAGACTAATTCTTTTCATTTAATGTTGCTCTACTGCACACACCAATGGGATGAGGAATGCTTCCGTCCGGTGACCAACCTTAGAAACAGGCTGAAATGTTTCCAGAAGGTCAGTCTCACCCAAGAGAGAGTGTCCCCTCACCCATGTGCCACCTTTCTCCAGAAATGAGAAAGACCATTCATTTGTATCCAGAGGATCCAGGGAGGTGTTTTGTTTTGCTTATTTAGAATGAGGAGGTTTCTTCTGGATCTCATTCCAAGGTTTCTTCTATAGTAGGATTAATTCTGCTTTGGCAAAACCACCTCTGGAATACTTTGTTTAACTCTGGGCACCATCATTCGAGAAGGATATTGAAAAACTGGAGTGTGTCCAGAGGAGAGCAACCAAAATGGCAGAAGGCTTGGAAACCATTGTTACCCTGTTTACTGGGGGTCCCGGGAGGAACACCTAAATGCGCTCACAATTAACTAAGTTTGGGGAAATTAGCTGGGAGCACAAGCTAGCAATGCGAGAGGCAGGGCAACGCAGCAGAATCTTTTACCCAATGTCTACGGGGTCAGGCCAAGTCAAGAAGCAAACCAGAGTTTAAGAATAACTGAGATTTTATTAAATATTGGATACTATTACTGCGGTCCAGGCCTACGCGGAGATAGCACTTGATATCATTTTGATATCGAACCATTCGGCTTTCCTCTGCCACCCCACTTCAAATGTTTGCGAGGCCTCAGGACAACCACGTAAACAAGCATGGTGGACAATTGCTGGACATTCCTTTCTTCACCCAGGCAGGCTGGACAGAGCCAGTTCGTCGCTTCAGGGACCTCTCTGGCAAACACCCTTTTGCTTATGTGCGATACTAACAAAGGCGCCTTGTCCCGAGCAGGTAGCCTTAAAAAGCTGTACTAAGCGCTCTGCATTTGCATACTGGCTACACTATTGTTAAATCAGCTCTAAGCCAATCATGCTAAATTCTGACCTTTCCAATGCTTTGTCCCACTCCTAAGTTGCATTGTTCTCACCGAGTAAGGTATGGCCTGCAGTCACAATTCACCCTATAAAAGCCCCCCAATTCCAAGACCTTCCTCGGACCGCTTGGATTGCTCCCGAGTTCCATCCAACCTTGCTGCAGCTGGCGAGCCGTCCCCTCAGTCCCTCGTACTGAGACTCCATATCCACAAACTCAACCTTCATACCTCTCCAGGACTATGAGACAGGTGTTGCATCACCCATTTCCCTCCGAAAATCCCTACTTCCAATTCTTTAGTTAGCTCTGAGACTGTGTCATCTTTGATATTTGTCTGTATTTAATAAAACATTATTTTTGCTACTTTAAACCATCTGATTGCTTGACTGACCTGACCCCGTAGATGCTGGGTTGCAAGAGCCTGCTACGTTACCCTGCCTCTCGCTAGCTTTAGTGAGGGCTCCAACTAATTTTCCCCAAGTTATTGTTGTTTGGTTATTTGGGCACCCCTCCCGGGACCCCAGAGAAAAGGGTAGCAACACTTCAGTGTGTTCCACATGATGGGGAATGGAAACTAGCCAGAACATGAGCAATAGCAATGTGAGAGGCAGAGTAACCTAGCGGGGTCTTTTACTCAGTTTTTACGGGGTCAGGCCAAGCCAAAAACCAAACAAGAATGTCCAATAAATGATTTTATTGAAGGAAAGTCTCACACACCAATACAATCACTCACACATTCACTCAAGACCTATTAAGAAGCAAAAGAGAGGAAATTAAATAGGTGAATTGAAGGGGTGTAGCTGGGATGATACTGCACCTTTGTCCTGAAGTCCTTGGTCCAGGAAAAACAGCAGAGAAGTGGGGCTCAGCATGAAGAGGGCTGAGGAGATCACTCAACAGACAGAGCAATGGTCTGCTGGGATGACTGGGAGTGATCCAAAGAGCCACTGAAAAATAGGGACTATTTGTAGGGAAAAAAGTACCTGGAGGACTAATCCTTTCCCGGGGAGAACAATGGGTATTGCAGCGATAACGAAGCTCCACACTGGTAGTTTGCTTTGCGTGATGAGATTGCAAGGTGTTGCCAAAGTCTCAGGATCTTCAGCTGTGTTAGTTTGTGTTGTGACTTCATGTAAATGGTCCTCGCCTGCTGGAGAATTTCCTTAACTTGGGGCAGACACTCTAATCTCCTCAAGTCAGCTTTTCAGCAGCTGAGGACCCTTTGTTTATTGCGGGTTTGCACAGCTTGAGGTCTCCTGGGGCTGTGTGACTGGGGATTTTACTGGCTTGATCTGGTTTTCAATCTTTGACCATTGCTGCCTACGTGCCCATCCAGGTGACCTCTCAGGCAAACGGAATCATATTTTAATATCAAAACTGTAGACCCCGGAACAGGGTTTACCAGTGAGACAACACTCTTTTCTTGTAATTTGAATCCATAATTCCTGTTCTAGTTCCTGGAGCAGCAGAAAACACACTCCCTCCATCTTCTGCATAATATCCCTTCAGATGTCCCAAGAGAAGGTTAAGGGGGGACATGATACCCATGTTTAAATATCTGAAGGAATCTCATGTAGAGGAGGGAGAGAGCTTGTTTTCTGCTGCTCCTGTTTTGTTCGTTTGTTTGTTTTTTAATTCACTATTATGTATAACACATGGTGTTTTATTTTTCGTTTGTTTTTTTGTTATAGTTTAATAAAATTAAAAAAAAAAAACTAAAAAAAAAAAAGAATTCCCAGCCAGGGAGGTCTTGGGCCTCAACAAACTGCAAACCCCAGAATTCCACAGGAGGTTGAAAGTGTAATAAGAGCACTGTGTACCCCGGGATAGGGTTTTTCCAGTGGAGTAACAGAGCGAAAACAGTCCAGTCCCCTCTTGCTTGGGAAGTAGAGGACTGACCTTTCTATCCCACCCTTTGAGCAATCTCCACGATGACAGTAAGAAGCAGCGTTCCCATCACAATTTCCTCATGCATTGGAGATCTCTCATGGAAGGGATGGAAATGTCAATCAGCTGCTTCCCAATCAACAGAAGAACAGACTCTCTGTTACTCACAGTGGCTGCCGGCTGATAAACAAGACTGGGGGACTTTAATGGTCCCTGTGCATCCCCTAATCTGGAGAATATGTAGGGATCATCAATATCAACCAGTCATAAATGCATAATAACATTCATAATGGTCTGAGGTCCTTTCCATCCTATACTCTTATAGGGCTATTATTCCACTTCCAACCTGCTGTGGAACTCTGGGATTTGCAGTTTACTGAGGCCAAAGAAGTCTCTGGCTGAGGAGTCTAATGGCCCCTGTTACTTCCGCTATGGCACTGTGGGTGAGGACCCCAGATATCATTTGATATCAAGCAATTCGGCCTTAGCTGCACTGTTTTCAGTCACCACACTGCACGTGTTTGCGAGGTTCTCCGGACAAGCACGGACATGAGTGTGGCCATTAATGGTTTTACATTCCAGACCCCTTTGGGGCTGGCACCCAAGCCTCGCTCGTAGCTTCAGGGAACTTTCAGTCGCAAACTCCACAATACTCGCTCGGCTCTCAGTCAAGCCACTCTTTATATTGGGCCATCAAGGTCCCGGCCACGCTATTGTCATCAAGAGCAAATCCAATTATGTTAAACTTGACCTTTCCAAATCCTTTGTCTGGCGCCAAAACTCTTTTGTTCTTACCTGGCTTGCCATAGCCAATAGGCACAAACTCCCCTATAAAAACCCCACATTGCCAAACGGTCTTTGGACTACTTTGGACTACTTTTGGACTACTTTCCATCCCGTCCTGCCGCTGGTTCTCTAAGGGAACTCCCCTCAGCTCCCCACGCTGAGCTTTCTGCCCCAGAACCCCGCTCTTCTCCAAGACTACAAGACAAGGTGTCGTATCGCCTCTCCCGAACAAATCATAGAATCATAGAATCATAGAAATGAAGAGTTGGAAGAGACCCCAGGGGCCATCCAGTCCAACCCCCTGCCATGAAAATTGAAACCCGCTTCATTCTTGCCCGCACTTAGTGAGTTAAGTAAAATAAACACCTAGAAGCCAGTTCGCAATTTAACTGCGTTTATTGCGGATAATAAATCAAGCAAAATAAATGACAGCAGAACTAGCCATCCTGACTAAGGCAAAAGCAAAGAAGAATGAACTCTTTACAAGGCTTGCTGTTATGTAGCAAGCTACAAAGTCATGAAACCAGAAAAGCAAGCAAGAACAATACCCTTCAGACATAAGAAAGCTGTGTCTCGGAACACACACGAAAACACAGCTGTGCATGTTCCGGGCAAGCAGATAACACAGAAGTACACATTATAGCGTAACATTCCCATGGGAACTTGCAAGACAGGCTTAGCCTAAACAATTCTAGAAGCAGTTTACTTTCTCATACACTGAAGTTGTGAAATTGTGAAGCATGGAGTCCATTACATGTTCATATATTGCAGCACTCCCCTACTCCTTGCGGAATGATTTCAACCACCAAGGACTGGAGACACCACTAACCCCAGCTTGTTAACGAACTGACCAAATGCATCACCAGACAGTGGCTTAGTGAACACATCAGCCAAATTTCCCTCTGACGGCACCTAAGTCAGAGACACTCTCCCTTCTCGTAAGTACTGCTTCACATTATGAAACCTGATGTCAATGTGCTTTGAATGAGAAGAAACTCTATGAGACACTGCCATTTGAATACAGGCTTGAGACTCACAAAAAATTAGCACTGGCAATGGAACAGAAACCTGCAGATCTTGCAGTACTGTATGAACCACACTAACTCAGTACAGAGTGCAGACAGACTCACAAATTCTGCCTCTGTTGAAGACAAAGCAAGACAAGACTGTTTTTTTGGTTTTCCAGTCAATTACCACACCACTGTATTTGATAACATAACCAGATGTGCTTTTGCGATCTGAAACATCCTCTGCAAAATCACTATCAGAGAAACAGACAAGTTCAGGCACTTGTTCAGGAAAAATGTACAGACAGTAATCCATGGAACCTTTTAGGTACCTTAGTAGTCTTTTCACACCCTGCCAATGATATTGGGTAGGCTTAGCACATGCTCTGCCCAATATGTTGACACTCAGAGCAAAGTCAGGCCGGTAGGTACCAGCTAAGTACAAGAGACTCCCAATGACAGATTGATACAGGTGTATGTCTGGAAACAATTCACCACCAATGTTTTTCACAAACCCAGGTACCATAGGCGTTTTTACAGCCTTGCAGGCAGACATGTTACATTTTCCCAACAAATTCACAATCTTTTGTTTCTGACACAGCAGAAAACCATTTTTAACTTTTTGTACCTCAATTCCCAGAAAGCTCTGAACTGACCCCAGGTTCTTGACCTGAAACTTCTTGCCCAGTTCATTTTCAAACACTTGTGCTTTTTTTTGTGTAGCAGTGACCAAACACAAATCATCCACATATGCAAGGAGAATTTCCAAACTCTCCCCTTTCCCCCGGACATATACACAGGGATCTGCAACACTTTGTTTGAATCCACACTCCTGCAGGGCATTGTGGAAACATAAATTCCAACACCGGGCTGACTGCTTAAGCCCATAGAAAGATTTCTTTAAGTGCCAGACTTCATTCTCTCTTCCTTCAACTACAAACCCATCAGGCTGGAGCATATACACATTTTCCTCCATATCAGCATTAAGATAGGCAGTAGTGATATCAAAGTGTGTGAGCACAGCGTTTCTTTCAGCTGCCAGGGAAAACACCAACCTGATAGACTGTGCTTTCACAGTCGGGGAGAAGGTTTGATCATAATCACTACTTTTTTGTAGGAACCCGCACGCGACAAGACGCGCTTTATGTTTCACTTGCCCATCAGCAGAGGTCTTTAGCTTGTAAACCCATTTGCTGTCAATAGGTTTCACACCCTTGGGCAATTCACACAGAGAAAACACATTGTGCTGAACAATGGAATCCATTTCACTTTGCATAGCATCCCACCAAGGCTCTGCCTGCTGTTCGGGCAATTTTTCAACATCAGCAAAACCCTGAGGTTCACAGTTTACAGCACACACACGAACTACCAGAGACTCAGTACCAAACCACTTAGGTGAAATGCCTTTTGTTTTTCTATTTGACCTTCTGGGGATGGGACGACTCTGTGAGGATTCGTCCCTTTCCTCAGCACTGCGAGACCTTTTCACTGAGTACTTGCATTCTCTCTCCTCTGTGTGAGGCTCTTCCACATTGCTCACAGCTCTCCCCCTCCGCGTGTCTCCCTCCTCTGTTTTAACCCTTGAGGAACTGGGAGCAGAGGCTGAGGGCTGACTTTGCTGAGGAAAAGGCAGATCAGCCACAGGGAGGAGAATTTCAGAAGCTGCCTGAACACGCGCCCAGTTTGCGTGTTCCTCAAAAGAGGCATTTCTAGACACAACACAGGAACTGCCACCAGCATGAAAGCGATACCCTTTGCGATTGGGCTCATAGCCAACAAAACGCAAACGCTGGGCTTTTGGTTCCCCCTTTCTCCTTTGACTCTTGGGGATGTGCACCCAAGCAAAACTCCCAAAAACCTTCATGTGTGCAATGGAAGACTGTTTATCAAACAAACACTCATAGGGAGTTGCATTGACCACTGAACTCCAAAGCCTGTTGTGTATGTAGCAGGCAGTCAAAACTGCTTCACCCCAAAAACTCAGAGGCAGGTCTGCATCACTTAGCAGACTGTGCATTAGAGTCTGAAGGGCCCCTGCATTGCACTCAGCCACTCCATTTTGGTGAGGAGAATAGCTGGCAGTTGTCCTGTGAATGATCCCTTTCTTTTTAAACTACTGTTGCATGCTTTCCGATAGGAACTCTGCTCCCCTATTGGTTTGCAACTTCTGAAGAGAGTAACCAAACTGCCTCTCAGCCAGGGAGCACCAGTTCTTGAGAACTTGACACACATCAGACTTCTGTTTCAACAAATAGCACAAAATGGTCCTGCTATACTCATCTACTAGGATGGTGAAAAATCTGCCCCCCCAAGTGAGGGCTTACTTAGGGGACCGACGATGTCACAGTGTACCAACTGGAATGGGGCAGTTGGCACACGGGAACTGACCCTTGGCGCTGGAAGCTGTTTGGACTTGGCTTGCTTGCAAATTGCACAGTCAAGGAAAACACCACAAGACTTTAAAGAACACCCTTTACAACAACCAGACAGCTTTTTTAACACAGGAAAGCTTGCATGCCCCATATGCCGATGGAGAAGATGGATGCACTCATTGTGCTGTGGAACATTTCCATACACATTGCACACAGTGTGATTTGGCTCAAGAAAGAACAGCCTTTCTTCTCGTGTAGCCACAGCACACACCACCCCATCTTTAAGTATTTTGCTCTGCTTTCCAAAGAACTCAACCTTAAACCCAGACTCTGTCAGTTGCCCCACAGATAGCAGACAGAAATCAAGAGAGGGCACAAACAAAACATTTTCCAAACACATGTTGAGTGCTGGAACAAAGGCTGTACCTTCACCACAAACTTCAGCTCTCGTACTATCTGCTAATGTCACTTTTGAAACGCTGGCGGAGACCAGATTGTCAAATAAATCTTCTGAATTGATCAGATGTTGAGAACAGCCGCTGTCAAGAAGCCAGATAGAGTCACCTGCATCCCGGGAGTCTTCCGAAACAGCAACAGCAACTCTCAGGCGCCCTCTGGCTCGACCGTCTCTGCCTCTGCCACAGCCCCTGGAACCGGCACCTCTGAAACTTTGCTCCCCTTGCTTCAGGAGCGGGCAATCACACTTAAGATGAGAAGCAGACCCACTGCGAAAACATCTCCTCACAGCATGGGCTAGTACCAGCCCCTCCTGCCTGGACCCAGCAGCCGGAGAATTCTTCTTCCCAGAGCAGGCCTCTGCAGCTGAAGCTGCCTGAGTGGGAGGCGCCGCATTCCTTGCTTATTTCTCTTCCTCCTCCAACAGCGGGGCAGACACCAGGGAAACAGTCAAATCCTGTTCTGGCATGGACTGGAGCTAAGACACTACGAGCTCCCAGGAAGCATCGAGGGAATTCAGGATACAAAAGACCTTGTCACTCTCAGGCAAAACCTTGCCTCTCTCCGGGAGTGATGAAAATAAATCTGAAAACTCTGCCAAATGCTGCCTCATTGGGATGCCTGGGGCTAATTTCGTATTGTAAAGTCTAAAAGACAAGGCATGCTTGGCAGCTGCTGATTCACTGAGGTGCAGGTCACGCAACTTCACCCAGCCTTCTCGAGGAGTGTTAAGATCCCTAATATACGTGAGCTTCCACAGCCAGGAAGAGAATTGACATAGCATGTCTCGTTGCTGCTGCTATCTCAGCCGGTGTGCCTTGGAGAGAAATGGGGGCTGTAAACATGCCCCAAAGCCCCTCAGCTTGCAAATATTTTTCCATGCGAGCTGACCATGCAAGGTAATTTGAGGCATTTAGCTTAACAAGGGGCAAGCCCCCAGGCGTCACTTGGGCCATCGTTCAAACAGCTCAAAAACCTTTAAAAAAACACTCCTCATAAAACAGCGGCTTCTCTTAGCAGGCATAACTTGAAGCTGGACTCACAGCAGAGGTCGATGGATCGGAACCATCCTCTGCTACCATGTTGCAAAATAAGGGGGAAAAAAAACTGTGAAAACTGAAACCCGCTTCATTCTTGCCCGCACTTAGGGAGTGAAGTAAAATAAACACCTAGAAGCCAGTTCGCAATTTAACTGCGTTTATTGCGGATAATAAATCAAGCAAATTAAGTGACAGCAGAACTAGCCATCCTGACTAAGGCAAAAGCAAAGAAGAATGAACTCTTTACAAGGCTTGCTGTTATGTAGCAAGCTACAAAGTCATGAAACCAGAAAAGCAAGCAAGAACAATACCCTTCAGACATAAGAAAGTTGTGTCTCGGAACACACACGAAAACACAGCTGTGCGTGTTCCGGGCAAGCAGATAACACAGAAGTACACATTATAGCGTAACATTCCCATGGGAACTTGCAAGACAGGCTTAGCCTAAACAATTCTAGAAGCAGTTTACTTTCTCATACACTGAAGTTGTGAAATTGTGAAGCATGGAGTCCATTACATGTTCATACATTGCAACATTTTTGTCTTTAATAAAGAATTGTTTGTTATTGGAAAACCTTGTCTAGCTGCTCTTTGACCCACCGCTGTATACATAGGGTTAAAGATCGTGCTAAAGTTACCCTGCCTCTCGCTTAGCCAAGAGAGTGCTCCAGCTAATTTTCCCCATCTTGTATTTTAATTGGCAATCTGGACGCCCCTTCCGGGATCCCCCAGCACACAGGGTAAGACCCCTCCCTAAACTGAAAACCCCAGGATTCCAGAGGATGCTGAAAGTGGAATAAGAGCACTATAACAGCGTAGGGCAGAAATGGGCTGAGTTAATACTGGTCAATATCCTTCAAGAGGCCTCATTTGTCACACATTTTTTAAATGATAAAACCACAGGTGCAGATTGTATTTATTTAATTAATTAAATTTATAAGTGTGTGTTATAGTATTTGTCATCTGAAAAGTGTGGAGGTGATGAAACAATACACCAAAAAAATTGTAGTTTAAGTCCCAAAAATATGTCTTGAGTATTTGATTTTTTTTTTAAAAAAATGGAGATTAAAAATTTGATATGAAATGGGCATTTATTATGAAAAACTTATTCCATTCCACTCAA
>CAOLHI010008895.1:0-11609 GCA_948474755.1 Ctenosaura bakeri | reverse complement strand
TTTTTTTTAAAAAAAAAATTTTTTCTCTCCTCCTCCCCCTTCAGGCATTTTTTTGAACCCCCCAAGGAAAAGGCAAACCGAAAGATGCCAAACCAACCCGTGTATTATCATTATTATAAACCGAGCCTTTGGTTTCCCTGACGGACTTTTCCCCTAGCAGCCTCTTGATTTGCCTCTAAAAAGGTTCCGGGGAAAGGGCGGGGAAATTTCCCCCAACCTTTTCCAAACCCCTTGTTGTAAAAGAACTCTCGGTCCCCAGGGGTTTTTTCAAAGGCGGCATCGTCCTTTGGAAAAGCCCCCTTTTCCTTCCAGTGGGGGGGCGGTTGGGAAAACGAACCCGGCCAAACCCGGACCCTTTCGTTCCCTGGCGGAAATTTAAACCGGAACCCCCTCGGCCACGCAGCAGGTACGCTGTTCCGAATGAATTTTTAGCCTAAAAGATTTTGGCGGGTGGAAGGCCTGGATCAACCGGGGGTTGCAATTTTCCTTGGAGCTACATGGATCCCCAAAAAAAGTTCAAAAAAACCCGGAGCTGGTTGTCCATTCAAATAGGAAAAAGGGGCCCTTTTTTTTTATTTTAAAAGGTAACGGGGGGTCTTTGGTTTTTTAAAAATTTAATCCCCATTCCTGGAGCCCCCCAAGACGGGAAATTTTCCTTTTGGGCCAAAAAAAAGGGGAAACCCGGGGGCCAGTTTTTCCACCCCGATCTGTTTCCCGTGCGAACCCAACTTTGCTTGGAGTTTAAAAGAGGGGGATGCAGGCGATGGCTTCCTAAACCCCCGACTGTTGTTGTTGTTTTTCCCAATTACTCCCCTTTTTTTTTGCTTCCTTGTGTTTTTTCCCCCAGATAAAGGGGGGGAGCTCCTTTTTTGCAGGGCTGGTGTTTCTGTGTGACTTAATGGGGGAAGACCTGGAGTGTTAGGTTGCATACTTTGCATTTTGGGGCCCCCTTTTCTCCCCTTTGTAAAAAATTTGGGGGGTGTAGCTATGGGGAAGGGGAAAATAAAGAAAATTGCCCCCCAAAAAACAATTCTGTCCTAATAAATTTTTTCCCCCCCAATCCCCAAAATTTTCTACCATTGTAAAGAGTAAAGGGATTGAAAGCGTTTCACACCTTAAATCTTTATTTTGGGTTAGCTTTCAAGGAGCTCTCCAAGGGACTGGACCTGTAGAGCCCGCATCTTTAAAAGGATATTCCTTTTTTTCTCCCCGCCATCCAAAACCAAAACAAAAACCCTTTTAAGTTGTGATTAAACACCGTTCCCCCAACCCCCCCCTTGTTTTTCACCCAATTTTTTAAACTAGGAAAGATTATTCTAGAGATAAGGATAAAAAAAATCCAAAGAATGTGTCCCGTTGGAGACTTTAAAAACCCGGGCCGCTTCCCGCCCCATTATGGGGGTCCAGGGATTATACCTGAAACCACCAAATTTAAAGGGCATATTTTGGCATTCCAGGGAACCAAAAAAACGGGGCTGGCTCCAAATTCCTTTTTCCCTGTTATACACATGCAATCTTCATTTTTAGGGGGAAAGATATTTGGCTTCATATATCTTTTACCTTCCATGGGGGGTGAAAGATTTGTTCTGGATTAAAATGTGCCCCCACAAATAACCCCCAACTTATTCTCAGAAATTCAAGTTTCCTCAGGGGGGGAGAGCCCCTTTTAACCTTTCCGGGCCAATTTTTATGGCAGCTTCCTGAGACCACTATACCCAAGCCCGAGAGGCTCTCACAAACCCCCTAAAATGAGACGGGACAAGGGCCTAAAAGTTTTGGGCCCCAAAAGGTTACCCGGGGAATTTTGTTTTCTAACCTGAGAGGCCAGCCCAAAAAAAGGACCCAAAGGAAAGGGTTTCCGGGGGGTTCCCAAATTGTGTTCTATTTTAAAAGGAATCCTAATAAAAAAATTTTCCAAATTAGAAAATTTCCAATCCTAAATTAACGGGGTTTGACCCTCCTAAAAAAAGAAGACGCTAAAAGCACCCATCTTCCTATTCAAAAAACCTACACCAGACAATAAAAATAAAGCTGGGAAAATTGGGCCCTCTAAAAAGGGCTCGGGGAAACCCACAGTTTTGGGCTACCCTAAAAATCAGAAAAGGGCCCCAACTAGCTTTTTTTGGAATATTGGATTGGGGTGCTGAAGGAGCGAACCCACCTTTTACTTCCCTTTTTCCAGTTTTTCATTTTGGGAGGTTTTTTGGATACTGTTTTGTTTGCAAACCCCCCAACGAGGATCCCACAGGAAAGAAACCCCTTGTGAAATAATTTTTCCCCCCCTTGGCCACCAGGGTCAGTAAAGAAAAAAACTTTAATCCAGTCATTAAAACCAAAAAAAAAAGCCCTGGTGAAGTTTTGCCTCCGGGGTTTTCAGGGCACATACTACCGGGGGGTTTTTTGGCAGAAATGTTTACATACATAGAAAAACTCCATTTCCAACAGGAGGGGAAATTTTTCCATATAATTCCCATATAAAAAAAAAGGGGGTAAAAAAATTTTCCCAGAAACTATAGAACCCATAAGCCTTATCATAAAAGTTAAGATGTATGAAAACATCTCCAAAGTAAAATTGAGGACTGTGTAGCTGAAAAGAAAAATATTAGTGGGAGAACAGGCCAGGTTTAGATCTGGATATTACAATAGATAATTGTTTTATTCCACAACACCTTTTACCAAATACAAAACCCGATGGCAACCATCAACCCTTTATAGACCTGACTGCCTTTCCCCCCCCTAAAAAACCATAGGAATTTTAAACAAAGAGTTTGGATGTAAAACCCCAAAATTTATATTAACACTTGGAAAATTAGGTCAATGAAATGGTTGGCCCAAAATAGAAAGCCTTTCAAAAGAAAAATCTGAAATGGACCTCCCCAAATATTTAGAACCCAGAGCAAGTTTTGGAGCGGGTAGATTCCAGGGTGGGATTGGTTCCCCATCCATTAAAGGAAAACGGGGTTCTGTGGGGCATTGAAATGGAAGTTTGAGCATGTCCCACCCCAGCTGCAAACTACATGACACAGGGGGCCCCAGCCCCCTACAAAAACACTCCAGAAATTCCCACCCGGGGACCATGGGAAATGGTTACCCATTTCCCTTCAAGGTGCAAATAAAACATTGTCACTAGAACTGCTAAATTCATAGGAAAGGGCTGTTCAACTGAGAGAATGTTTTTTTTCACACCCGGGGTTGCATGAAAAGGTGATGAATTTATCTAAACATGTGTTTGGTTTTGTATTTTATTACCTTTTTTTCTTTTATAAGACAATAACTTACTTCTATTAATTGAACTAATATAATGTATGTCATTTTATTTTTTTAATTTATTTTATAATAACTTTTAATGCATTCTCACCATTTGTTTTTTTACATTTTATCATGCTTGCTGTTAACTTTTTTGATAGGGTCAATTGATTAATCAATAAACTTTAACAATTAACTCACTCATTTTTGGGGGAATCTGGTCTGGGTTACCCCCTTTGTTCTCTCCTCCACCTTCTGGACTCTGAAATTGCCTACAAGGCAACTGGGGTTTTGGGGGCTTTTTCTCCCATGACTACTATTTCTGCTTTCTGAAAGGGTTTTGGGTTTTTTTCCAGGGGGGCATCATCCAAGTCCTCAGTTTGACTTTGGGGTTTTGTAAAGACCCCCCAGCTTTGGGGGTTCTCTCCCCCTTTAAAAAACCCCCCCCCGACGCTCTCAACCTGGCTTCCAATATTGACATCAGGACCTCTTCTAAAGTAAATGTCCACGATAATGGGGCAAATATACCCTTTTCCTGTTCCTTTTTTCTGAAATAGGCTATACCTCTCTCCAACTACATTTTAATTGTAACTTATCCCCCAATTGGTTTAAAAAAAATGGTTCTGTTCTACTCAGAAGCATCCCTGAAAAACCCCCCCGGTGACAGGGCTGGTGTCGACATTTTTTTAAGGGAAAACAAACCTTTAACATGCAAAGTGTGCTTAAATGAACTGAAAAACAAGGGCAACTGAGAAAAATTTTTTTGGGTCTCCCAAAGGGAAGGATTTTTTAGCCCACCCCATTTCAATCAGCTCTTAATAATGGCTTAAATAAAAAGAGTGGGTTACTGTAAAAAAAAAACCGGGGGTTTCCTTAAAAAAAGCCCCACAAGGCCCCCATTGAAAACACTACAATAGAATTCCATTTGCAGCCAGGAGGGAAAAAAAGCCACTCAGCCTCAAAGGGGATTTAACTAATTTTATTGCGGGTGGGTTAAAAACATTTAAGACAAGCAGTTTTAATAAAATTTCCAAAGTCATTTCCCTTACGCATCACACAAAGCAAAAAACCCGGGGAAAAAAATCAAATAAATCGGCGGGGCTTTCAGAAATCTTGGAGGTCCATTGCAAAAAATTTTAATTTTCCAAAGTTCTAATAGTCCAACTGGCATCCACCAAAACCAGGAAACCAGGGTTTTAGCATAAACCAAAAAGGAAAAATTTCAAGAAGTCTGTTCCTTGAAAAGAAACCAAAATACATAATTTTTTGGAAATCGAGCAAACCATTACTCCTTTCTCACCACAAGCCAATTTCAACATTGTTTGAAATTTTCCTTTGTAATTTTTTTTCCCCCGGTTGGGACTTTATTTGGGAGGGTTCCTGTTCCTACCCCATGAAAATTTCTCATGGGGGGCTTTTATCTGAGGAAAATGCAACCCCCCATTTTAAATTTTCCCTTTTGGTTTTTTGGGGAATGCCCTCCGGGGAACCGGGGGGTTTTAAATGTCTTCTTGAAACCTTCATTGGGTTTAAATGATTCCCCCGGAAAACTTTGGATGTTTCATGTTTACTTTTCCACAATCCAGCATTCCAAAGGCTCTGGACCTTGTACTTATGAAAAATTGTCTATTTTTGATTCATAAATGGTTCCCCTGGGGGTTTCCTTTATGGAAGCATGGTTAAAATCTTTAAAATTTAAACAAAGGTTTCCATGTGGTGTTTTACTGGAAGGGAAAATTACTAAAACTTTCACATTTCCACAAAACCCCGTGTGGGCCTTTGATGGGAAAACTCTAAGTTTTCCCAATTTCCCAAAAATTTTAAACCCCCGGGGTTAATTCAGAAAAGTTTTAAACTTTTCCCCCTTATGATTTAAATGGTTTTTGCCGGTTCCTTTCCGGGAGGGGTTTCCATCTACTAAATTTTCCCTTCCCATTAAAGGCTTTCCGGGGCCCTTTAATGGACCGTTTCCTCTGGAGGAACCCCAAACCCATGTTTTGGTTTCCGTTGTCCTTTATGGGGAATGGAGCCTTACTTTTTCTAAACCCTTTCCCTTAAAGGTTTTCCCCGGGGTTTGCCTTTGGATAATTGGATTTCTCCCAATTTTAAATGGTCCCCTGTGTTTTCCCTTTTCATGGGAATGCAGATTTGCATTTCGACTGAAATTCTTTCCACAACCCAAATTGCATTTAAATGGCTTTTCCCTGTGTGGTCCTTTATGGGAATGCAGATGTGCATTTCCACAAAACCTTTTAAACCCATCATTTAAATGGTTTTCCCCCCTGTGGGGTTTTCCTTTAAGGGGAATGCAGATTTGCACTCTGATTTTAAAATTTTTTCCACATTCCGGGGCTTTTAAAATTTGGTTTTTCCCCTGTGTGTGTCCTTTGATGTTTACTAAATGTTCCAATATTGTTGAAGCTCTTTCCACATTCCATAACTTATACAGCTTTTTCCCAATATGAATGTAGATGTACAGAATATTCCTTTCGGGCTTTTCCTTTTAAGTGGGAATTTCCCAAAAAGGCCCCCCAACAGCAGAGGTTTTTTCTTCTAGTTTTGATTTTTCTTTGTGTTTTTTCCCAAACCCCCCCTTTTTTTTTTACAGTAAACCTGCGTTTTCCTCTTTTTCCACAGGGTTGTTGTTATCTTGTTCTTTTGTTATTTTATCACCTTCATTTTTTTTTTCCTTGGCAGGACTCAAAGCAGCCTACAATACATGTAAAAAAGAAAATATAGTTAAAAACCATAATGAAAAAGGTTAAAACAAAAATTTAGGAGAATAATTAAAACAAAGTAAAAATGTCCATTAAAAACAACTAACAGATCACAATTAAAAATAGCCAAAACCTTTTTTTAGTCAGGCAATGATAACTTATTGAATGTCTGAAGATAAAAATGTCTTTAATTAAAATTATCAGGAATCCTGGTGGGGGGAGGTTAAATGTGGATTTGGGCCACAAACCCCTGAGTTCGACTCTGCGGGGCTCCAGGTTGACTAGCCTTCCCCCTTGAGCCAAAAAGGGTCCAGCTTTTTGGGGGGAAATTACTAACACTTTTAAAACCCTTTAAAGGAGCCCCTTCTGATAAGCGGTATAGAAAACACTTCCTTTCCTATTGAATTGCCCAGGGAAAGAAGGGGGGGAGGGTGTCCTCTCTGGGGGGGGATTTCCCACAGCCTGGGGGCCACGGGGAAAAAGCCCCCTTTGTTTCCCACCCAGACCAGTGTAAGGGGGTGGGGAAGAAAAAAGGGGGCCTCCCCAAAGAATCGAACAGGATGGTTCAAGTGGAAAATAACCGGTGGGGCCCCTGTAGGGCTTTAAAGGTCATCATCTGCATTTTGAATTGTGCCCAAAAAAGGCTGGCAGCCGGGTGGGAAGCTTTCCAACAGGGTGTGTGTGTGTTTACCCCTTGGGGCCCATTCCATTAACAATCTGGCTGCACCCCTTTGGCCCACTAAAATTTTAAACGCTCTTAAAAGGCAGCCCCATTTTGGGACCTTTTACATAACCCAAAACTGGGATGCAACCAAGGAGGTGTTACTCTGGCCAGGTCTATATCTAAAGGAGGGGGAGCATGGCTTGTGCGAACCCTTTAACCCTGGCCCCCGCACTCCCCCCACTGTGAGACCGGGTTTTTAGGCTCAGAGTGTCCTCGGAGGACACCCCTGGGCTGCGGGACCTGTGTTTTTCAAAAAAGTGTCCCCCATCAACACGGGCCCCAAAATCCCTCCCATCCCCGCTTTCCCAAAAAGCCGGTAAGAGTCCCCTTTTTTTGGGGCTGGATTAAAAAACCCCAATTTTTTTTCCTTTCCAACCAAACCAAAAGCCTTTTTGGGAAAACCCCAAAAAGGGTGTTTTAGTAAAATTGGAAAAGGGAAAACAAATTGAAATTTAATCCAAAAAAAAAGAGAGGTACTCTTGTCAGTTGAAAGACAAAAGGGGAAAAGGGATTTTAGCCTGTGTTAGATGGGGTTACACTTTCCCCACAGGTCCCGCAGCCCAATGTCCTCCTGAGGGCACTCTGACCTGGGAAAAACCCCGGTCTCACAATGCAAGTGCCGGGGACTTTAACTTTCCCCAAGCCAAAGCTCACTCCTTAGATATAGACCTGGCCAAGTCCCCCTTGGTTTTCATCCCAGTTGGATTATCGTAAAAAGGGCCCTACGTGGGGCTGCCTTTGAAGAAACTTTGGAAAAATTCCAAAGGGGCTGCAGCCAGATTGTTAACTGGAAAAACCCACAGGGATCCCCACACACACACCCTGTTGGAAAGCTCCCCCTGGCCCCTGCCCGCCCGTTTCTGGGCACAATTCAAAGTGCAGATGATGACCTTTAAAGCCCTACAGGGGGTACATCCAGACCGTTTTTCCACTTGAACCAGTCCTGTTTCTTTTTGGAGAGGCCCTTTTTTTCTGCCCCACCCCCTTCACACATGCAAAACTGGGGGAAAACAGAGAGGGGCTTCTCAGTGGCCTCCCAGGGGTGTGGATCCCCCCAGAGAGGACACCTCCCCCCCTTTTCCCTGGGCAAATTTAATAGGAAAGAAGTGTTTTCTATAGCTTTTGGGTGGGGTTTTTTAAGCGGCCTTTACAAATGTTTGCTAAATTTCCCCCAACAAGCTGGGTCTTTTTCTCTGGGAAGGAGGGGAGGCTAAATCAATTTGGAAACCCTTTCAGAGTCGAAAAGGGTTTTGGCCGCAGTAAGGGATTTTTAAAAACTACGTCCCCGGAACCTGTAATTTTTAAAAAACAATTTTTTTTGGCAGACATTCAATAAGTTATCATTGCCTGACTAAAGAAAAAGGTGCTGGCTATTTTTAATTGTGATCTGTTAGTTGTTTTTAATGGACATTTTTACTTTGTTTTAATTTACGTGCCTATTTAATTTCTGTTTTAACTTTTGTACATTATGGTTTTTAACTATATTTTTTTTTTTACATGTATTGTGCTGCTTTGAGTCCTGCCAAGGAAAAAGAATATAAATGAAGGTGATAATAATAACAACGACAAGATCAACAACAACCCTGTGGAAGCAAGAGGAAAACGCAGGATTGTACTGTAAAAAAGAGGGATTTGGAAAAGAGCACAAAGAAAAATCAAAACTGAGAAGAAAAAATCCTCTGTGTTAAAGGGGCTCTTCTTTGGGAACTTTGACTTGAATCGGAAAAGCAGAATGGAATATTTGTACATCTACATTCATATCGCAGAACCCATGGAAAGAAGAAGCTGTATAAGTGTATGGAATGTGGAAAGAGCTTCAACAATATTGGAACATTTAGTAAACATCAAAGGACACACACAGGGGAAAAGCCATTTAAATGCATGGAATGTGGAAAGAATTTCAGTCAGAGTGCAAATCTGCATTCCCATGAAAGGACCACACAGGGGGAAAGCCATTTAAATGATGGATTGTGGAAAGAATTTCAGTCGGGGTGCACATCTGCATTCCCATGAAAGGACCACACAGGGGAAAAGCCATTTAAATGCATGGATTTGGAAAAGGTTCAGTTGGATGCAAATCTGCATTCCCATGAAAGGACACACACAGGGGAAAAGCCATTTAAATGCATGGATTGTGGAAAGATTTCAGTCAGAGTGCAAATCTGCATTCCCATGAAAGGACACACACAGGGGAAAAACCATTTAAATGATGGATTGTGGACAGAGTTTCAGTCAGAGTGCAAATCTGCATTCCCATGAAAGGACCACACAGGGGAAAAGCCATTTAAATGCATGGGTTGTGGACAGAGTTTCAGTCAGAGTGCAAATCTGCATTCCCATGAAAGGAAAGCACACAGGGGAGAAGCCATTTAAATGCATGGAATGTGGAAAGAGCTTCAGTGAGAGTGAATCTGCATTCCCATCAAAGGACACACACAGGGGAGAAGCCATTTAAATGCATGGAATGTGGAAAGAGCTTCAGTTGAGTGGATCTCTGCATTCCCATCAAAGGACACACACAGGGGAGAAGCCATTTAAATGCATGGAATGTGGAAAGTTCAGTCAGAGTGACATCTGCATTCCCATCAAAGGACCCACACAGGGGAGAAGCCATTTAAATGCATGGAATGTGGAAAGAGTTTCAGTGATATTTGGCATTCCCAAAAAAGGGAACACACAGGGAGAAGCCATTTAATGCATGGAATGTGGAAAGAGTTTCAGTGAGAGGGGAAACTTTGAACATCAAAGGACACACAGGGGAGAAGCCATTTAAATGCATGGAATGTGGAAAGAGCTTCGTCAGATGCACATCTGCATTCCCATCAAAGGACACCACACAGGGGAGAAGCCATTTAAATGCATGGAATGTGGAAAGAGTTTCAGTAGAGGGGAACATTTGCTTTAAAAATTTCAAAGAAATCATTAAATGAGAGTTGAAGAGACCACGGGATCCAGTCAACTCCCTTCAAAGGAACACCCAAAGACTTTAAATGGCCATAATTGAAAACTAAAGTAGAGTCCACTTTTTCTTCCCATCAAAAGAACCCACACGGGGGAGAAATCATAAATGTACAGAATAGGAAATGTGCTTCTGTAAGACAGAAAAGTTGCTAAAAATGAATTAACTGTTGGATTGAGAGGAGAGAGTTAATGGTCTTGTAGCTGCCTGTTCCCATAGCAATTGCTACTGTAAATATTTGGTTTCTCTTTCACAGGTCAACATGACCTGGTTCCCTTGAGAAATTTTTGCCTGTGTTTTGTGTTTATGTTCTGGAAAGGCTACACAGCTGTGTTCCCGTGTTTTGGTGGATTCTGCCACGTTGTGACTATTGCATGTAACGTTCACATGGAAAATCACCCGTGTAAACATGTTATTGTTCTGAAGTGTCTGTTATCCTGCCTAAGAGGCTTGTCTGAGAAGCCCTGCCTGATTCTGATTCTGATTCTTTCTCCCGCTTTTTTGCTTTGTGGTGATGCGTGGATGCCACAGTGAGGCATGGCAATTACTTAACTGCTTGTCTTGATGTTTTTACTACCCGCAATAAAATTAGTTAAATGCCTTTGAGGCTGAGTGGCTGTTTTTCCTCCTGGCTGCAGAATGGAATTCTATTGTGCAGTGTTTTCAATGTGGGCCTTGTGGGGCTTGTTTGGTTTAAGGAAGACCCCCGGTTTTCTTTTTGACAGTAACCCACTCTGTTATTTAAGCCATTATTAAGAGCTAAGTGTGAATGGAGTGGGCTTAAAATCCTTCCCTTGGTAATCCTGAAAAAGAGTCTCTCAGTTGCCCTTCGCCTTTTCAGTTCATTTAGAGCACACTTTGCATGTTCAGAGGACTGTTTTCCTAAGAAGTGTCGAGCACCAGCCCTGCAGCGGGAGCTTCAGGGATCTTAGAGTAGAACAGAACCAGTTTGTTTTTAAACCAATTGGGGATGAGTCTCACGATTAAAATGTAGTTGGAGAGAGGTATAGCCTATTTCAGAGAAATAGGTCAAGCAGGAAAAGGGTATAGTTGCACCATTATCGTGGACATTTACATCTGAGAAGAGGTCCGTGATGTAAAATTGGAAGCCAGGTTAGAGCGTCTGGGTAGAATTAAGGGGGGAGAACCACCAGTAATGCCATTGTGGGTGTCTACAACAGACCCCTAAGTCAAACTGAGGACTTGGATGATGCCTCCCTGGAACAGACAACCAAACCTTCAGAAAGCAGAGATATAGTAGTCATGGGAAATATCAGCACCAACAAATCTCTCAGTTGCCTTGTAGGCAATTTCAGAGTCCAGAAGGTGGAGGAGAGAACAAGGGGACAGCTATTCTAGACCAGATCCTAACCAACAATGAGTTAGTTAGTTGTTAAAGTTTATTGATTAGTCAATTGACCGTATCAAACAGTTAACAGCAAGCATGATAAAATGTAAAAAAGCACAATATATAGGATAGAATGCATAAAATGTCATTGGATAAGATAAATTAGACAAAATAAAATGACATACATTATATTAGTTCAATTAATAAAGTAAGTTATTGTCTTATAATAGACTAAAAGGTAATAAAATACAGAACCAGCACATGTTTAGATAAGTTCATCACCTTTACATGCAACCCCGATGTGCTCAATAAAACATTCTCTCAGTTGAACAGCCCTACCTATGAATTTAGCAGTTCTAGTGACAATGTTTGTATTTGCACCTTGAAGGAAGTGGGCTAACCATTTACTATGGTCCCAGGGTGTAATTCTGTCGAGTGTTGTCTGTAGGAACTGGGCCCTTTCTGTGTCATGTAGTTTGCAGCTGAATAGGACATGCTCAAATCTTCTATTTCAGATGCCCCACAGACACACGTTCTCTCGTTTTCTGGCACTGGATGGACCGTCCATATCTGACCATGGAATTTGCTGAATCTTTCTCTGGTTCTTTTTAATCC